>JAYKQN010000017.1:18740000-18752500 GCA_036785175.1 Eupleurogrammus muticus | reverse complement strand
CCAGTTTATTCCAGTTTGTTTAACCAGTTTATTCCAGTTAGTTTAACCAGTTTATTCCAGTTAGTTTAACCAGTTTATTCCAGTTTGTTAACCAGTTTATTCCAGTTTGTTTAACCAGTTTGTTTAACCAGTTTATTCCAGTTTGTTAACCACTTTATTCCAGTTTGTTTAACCAGTTTATTCCAGTTTGTTAACCACTTTATTCCAGTTTGTTTACCAGTTTATTCCAGTTTGTTTAACCAGTTTATTCCAGTTTGTTTAACCAGTTTATTCCAGTTTGTTTACCAGTTTATTCCAGTTTGTTTAACCAGTTTATTCCAGTTTGTTTAACCAGTTTATTCCAGTTTGTTTAACCAGTTTATTCCAGTTTGTTAACCAGTTTATTCCAGTTTGTTAACCAGTTTATTCCAGTTTGTTTAACCAGTTTATTCCAGTTTGTTAACCAGTTTATTCCAGTTTGTTTAACCAGTTTATTCCAGTATGCTAACCACTTTATTCCAGTTAGTTTAACCAGTTTATTCCAGTTAGTTTAACCAGTTTATTCCAGTTTGTTTAACCAGTTTATTCCAGTTTGTTTAACCAGTTTATTCCAGTTTGTTAACCACTTTATTCCAGTTTGTTAACCAGTTTATTCCAGTTTGTTAACCAGTTTATTCCAGTTTGTTTAACCAGTTTATTCCAGTTTGTTAACCAGTTTATTCCAGTTTGTTTAACCAGTTTATTCCAGTATGCTAACCACTTTATTCCAGTTAGTTTAACCAGTTTATTCCAGTTAGTTTACCAGTTTATTCCAGTTTGTTTAACCACTTTATTCCAGTTTGTTAACCAGTTTATTCCAGTTTGTTAACCAGTTTATTCCAGTTTGTTTAACCAGTTTATTCCAGTTTGTTAACCAGTTTATTCCAGTTTGTTTAACTAGTTTATTCCAGTTTGTTAACCACTTTATTCCAGTTTATTCCTCCAGTGTTTGTGTCTGTCACTCGTCTTCAGCAGCAGCTGAAACTGATTCTACGAGTGAATAATCATCAAAGTCAAACTTTTACAAAAGTCACGATTTAGTTTGATTTTAAATGTGTGATCGACCTGGAACAAGAAACCAGTTAAAAATTTAACTTTTAAAATCCTTTTTAGGAGAATTGATGTTAATGACGTCATTTACATAAACTACACCTTCATCCTCCTTCCTTCCTTCCATCCTTCCTTCCTTCCTTTCTTCCTTCCTTCCTTCCTTCCTTCCTTCCCTCTTCCAGCTTTCCTTCCTTCCTTCCTTCCTTCCTTCCTTCCTTCCCTCTTCCAGCTTTCCTTCCTCCCTTCCTTCCTTCCTTCCTTCCTTCCCTCCTTCCATCCTTCCTTCCTTCCTTCCTTCCTTCCTTCCTTCCTTCCTTCCCTCTTCCAGCCTTCCTTCCTTCCTTTCTTCCTTCCTTCCTTCCTTCCTTCCTTCCTTTCTTCCTTCCTTCCTTCCTTCCTTCCTTCCTTTCTTCCTTCCTTCCTTCCTTCCTTCCCTCTTCCAGCCTTCCTTCCTTCCTTCCTTCCTTCCTTCCTTCCTTCCTTCCTTTCATCCTTCCTTCCTTCCTTCCTTCCTTCCTTCCTTCCTTCTTCTTTCCTTCCTTCTATACTTCCTTCCATCCTTCCTTCCTTCCTTCCTTCCTTTCCTCCTTCATCCCTCCTTTATTGATCCTTCCTTTTATCCTTCCTTCCTTCCTTCTTCTTTCCTTCCTTCCTTCCTCCCTTCCTTCCTTTAAAAGCTAACACCTCTCAGACCAGGTTCTGGTTCTGGTTCTGGTTCTGGTTCCGTGTGGTTCCACATCTCTAACAGAGGCTTAGACCAGTCTTTCCTTCTTTATTAATTATTTTTTCCTAATCGCTTTATATTTTTTAATGTTTCCTCCTAAATCAACAAACCAAACGCCAGAATCCTCTTTAAACTAAATCAGTTCATCAGTTTAAATGTTAATGAGGCTAAAAGACAAAAGCAGCTCAAACACACACAGACGTAAAAACACGTTTAACAATAACGTGATTAACTCGCTGAGGCTCTGAGCAGGAAGTGTGTGTGAGCGTCTTCCTGTCGCCCTCATCAGCTGCTGAAAGGTCAGCGAGATGCTCGAGTTACATGAGCGGCTGAAGCTGTGGGAACCTCCACCTTCAGACCCGGGGCCCGGCCCGGGGCCAGAGACCGGAGCGGGATCCGGTTGCATTCCTTGAAACACACACACACACACACACACACACACACACACACACACACACGCTGCTCCCTGAATATTTGCCCCAGAGGCCGAACACACACACGTCATCCGCTTGCACCTCACACTGTAAAAAAACAAATAAATAAATGTGATAGGACGACACACAACCAATAAAACATGTGATTTACATCTAAATATAAATAAATAATAGAAATAAATTTGCACCAATGAATAAACAATTCTATAAAATAAAAACTAGTGGTTATAAAACACATCATCAAGCTGGAAATTACAGAAATTTGCTGTTACTCTTTGTTAATGACATCGATTTACAGAAAATCTCCTATATAATATGAATCAGCATTTAACTTCTTTACACCTATAAATAAACAGTTTTATTTCAATTTCATATAAAATAAAAACTAGTGGTTATAAAACACATCATCAAGATGGAAATTACAGAAATTTGTAATAAAATCATCATCATAACAAATCTATGCTTTTTTCCCCCAAATTTTATGGATATTTTTGTCTTTTTCTGTTAAAAAAAAAAAAGAAAAATTACAGATTTTTCATGTTATGACAAAAAATAGGTGTATTTACAACTATAAACAAACAATTGAATTTGATTGATATTGATTTTAATGACATAATTGTAATGTATTATTTGATATGATACAATAAATATAATGTATAACAAATTACAGTGTAAGTTTCACACCTTTTTTATTGTATTTTACATTATATGTAAATTTACTGCATATTTCTCAAATTTTATTGATATTTTCATGTATTTATCCGTGAAAAAAATCTAACTACTGAGTATAATTTGTTCATAAGATGAAATTTAAATGAAAATCATGTGATAATATTTCATATAATAAAATAATAATGTGTAATGAGATCCACATTTTTCATGGTATTTTACATCACATGTAAATATTTCTCTAATTTTATTAACTTGTTCCTGAATTTTTCTGTAAAAATATTTCTACTGAATATAATTTATTCATGAAACAGGATATTTAGATGAAAATCATGTGAATTACTAGATTTTTAATGTCGAAAAAGTATATAAATACACATTTTAATTCTTTATGTGAACAGACTGACATGATTTATCGTGTTTGATATTGGATCTTAATGTACATAAATGAACATAAAATCTACTGTAATAATTAAATAATAAAAATAATCATAATGTATAAAAAAGATTAGTGTAATGAGTTCCACACTTTTCGTGGTATTTTACATCACATGTCAATTTACTGCTTTTTTCTCTAATTTTATTGAAATTTTCATGTATTTTTCTGTAAAAATATACGTTTAAAATAAACAACTGAGTATACCTAGTTCATAACATGAAGTTTAAATTAAAATATTATGAATTGAATAGATTTATAGATTTTTCCTGTTATATAAATACACATTTTATTATTATGTGAACAGACTGACATGATTTCACATGGGAATTTAACCGTCTCAGCTACGGAAACTTAAATCCAAACTAAAAATACACATATTTTTTTTACAGTGCGTGTTTTCCTCGCTCTACCGTGACACATGAATGAAGAGACTTGACACTCGGGGTGTCGGGTGACGCCTCGAATCGGACGATTACCACATCGAGATGCTTTCGCCGCTCCGTAACGAGTCGCCACACAATGAGCGGGAACGCATGGGAACGATGGGGGGGGCTGGACCGGGGCCGAGGAGGCCGAGGTTCGGCGAGGGAGAAAAGCAACGCAGGAGATAAAACGGCGGCGAGGCAGGAAATGAAAGGTGTGAGAAAAGCAGGGAGCCACGAGCAGCTCCGTAACACGAGCCCCATGTGAAGCTGCGGAATCCACCGAGTCATTACGGCTACAATGCACTCACATTCCCCCTCACACACACACACACACACACACACGCCGGGAACGTCCATACGTGAACACCTCACACACATGCACACACACACACACACACACACACACACACACACACACACACACACACACACACTCCTCACCACGCTCAATGCTCCGAATTCCTTCTCACAGAGATTATGTGGCCGCGAACGAGTTCTGACGAGACGTCGACAGTGAGTCAAGAACTGCAGCGTGACACCTTTGACCCCCAGGGGGTCTGGAAACACACACACACACACACACACACACACACACACACACACATTCAGATCAGTGGACATAGACACATTGGGCTGCTACACATTAAAACACTATATATAGTACTATACACTATATACTATTACTACTATATATATACTATTTAAATAATTGACTTATGGGATGAGGCCAAAATTGTGTTTCGCTAAAAACTTGGTGCCAGATTGTTTAACCCTCCATAAAAAAGTTGAAAAAAAAAAAAAAATGAAAAACACATGTTTTCAACTTGATGGAGAAATACAGAAAATTTATCATTTGGCATTTCATGTAAAAAAAAAGTAAAAAATCAGACAAAATTTTCTCTGAAAAAACAACTTAAATAAATAAAACTTGAGCTCAAAATTTTATACATCTTGAGAAAAACAATTTATCACTGAGCCTTGTGTTGTGTTTATGGTGTATACAGGTGTAAAACGTGTTAAAATACAGTTTTTAAGGAACATTCATCAGGTCGCTCAAAATGTAATACAATTTCTTGTTAAAACGAATGCCAACTTTTAAATATTAAATGCACCAGGCATATAAAACTAGTTGATAGCACGTATTTTTAGGTTTCTTCCTGACACCAGCTCCTTGTTTTACTCTTTTTTTTGCAGATATTTCTCTGTGGAGCTGATTTACAAAACTAAAAATGAGAAAATACTAGAATTTATATTCAAATTATACTAATGCTGAGTGCCTTATGCTCCTGTTAGCTTCAAATTATATATATATATATATACACATAAAAATATATATATATATAAAAACTTTTTAAAATAGATAAGCCACAAATAAAAAAAAATAATGTTTTTGCTGGTAAAATACAGTAAAATTATATAAAATATCAATAATATAAATTAGCTTCTTCTCAGATTTGATGCTGTTTGTTGAAAAATATGTAGGAATGATAAAAAAAATGATTTGCACGATATTTAAAATGGTGAAAAAAATACGAATTCTGAGTCTTGTGGTGAAAAAGTTAAGTTTTTTAGTTTTGTTGTCACAGCGCCACCACCTGGCCAAACTGTGCTGACAATGATTTATGTAAAAATAAAATGTTTCTAGGTTTATGTGTAAATTATTTGTGATGAAGGAGCGGAACCCGACAGCAGTTCCACCACCTGATCTGCATCGGATCACGGAGGCCGTGACTCCTGATGCTATCTCTGAAACGATGCGTTCAGGGGCCTCGCCTCGCGGCCCGCTGACTGGAAACAGATGTTGGGTTAAGAGACGGAACGCTGGAACGGCTCCGTGTGAAAACCGACGCACTCAGACAGCATCTATTAACGGCGTTCCTGCGGCGTCGCCGCGTGTTAGCGCAGCTTTTCATCTCCCGGCATTTAAAGCGTGATCGTGAATCACTAATCGCATTTGTTGTGGCAGCATTAGAGCGAGAAAGCTCGGCCTGGTCACACGTCCACCTCAGCTGAAGGAAAACAACCAACATCTGTCCACAGAGCTCGTACCTGACTCCGAGGTTTATGGGTAGTTTTCAACAATTTTTATTCCTGCTCACGTCCATTTCTTTGTGTGTTTTCTCATGCTGCTTTAACATGTGAATCTAAAAGTCTAATCCTATGTCTATGGTTAATAATGGCTCTTTTAAAGTGGCTAGTTTCTTTATTAAAGGTGCAGTGTCTTGTCTTTTTTCTAAAGGTGAAGTGTGTAGTTTTTTAGTTTTATTTTTCAATTAAAAGTGAATTTTGTAGTTTTTTTTATATTAAAGGTTCAGTATCTATTTTTTTTATTATTATTAAACGTGTCATATCTATTTTTTTATTATTATTAAAGGTGCTGTGTCTACTTTTTTATTATTATTAAACATGCAGTATCTATTTTTTTATTATTATTAAATGTGCAGTATCTATTTTTTATTATTATTAAATGTGCAGTATCTATTTTTTTTTATTATTATTAAACATGCAGTATCTATTTTTTTTATTATTATTAAACATGCAGTATCTATTTTTTTTATTATTATTATTAAACGTGCAGTATCTACTTTTTTATTATTATTAAAGGTGCCGTATCTATTTTTTTAAATATTATTTAAGGTGCAGTATCTATTTTTATTATTAAAGGTGCTCCATGAAATACAGAAATTATTCATTTAGTCATAGAAATCTATTATATTATTCTTATTATAAATCATTAATGATCATAGTTTCTTGTGATGCTGCAGATCAACCAAATACAAAACACATTTAGTCTGCTCGGATTCATTTGTTCATCTTTTTGTCGACTATTAAAACACAGCGGCTTCATGAACACAAACCAACATCTCAATCTGAGCTCGTAAAACCTCAACAGGTCCTATTTGATTGAATTATAAACCAAGTAAAAACATGTTCTCAGATATCCACATGTTTTCACAGGCTGCACGAGCAGCAAAAGGAATAAAAAGGTACAAAAACGGGTTTGACAGCGGCGTTAAAATCCCCTTGTTGGATTTAAAACGTTTACAAACGCTGCTCCAGGTCCAATGTGCATAAATTCAGATGATGCAAACCCATGCAAACTTTAAAAAGGACTGTTCAGTGTCTAAACGTTTTTTTTTCTGCACATTTAGACAATGCAACGTCTCTAAGACACTTTATTTTCTGCAGGGACGCACAGATAACACCAACACCAACACCCGTACTGAGAATTAGCTTCAACGCTTCCCTCGTACTTTAAGGATTTGCCCCCGTTCGGATGTGACGGATCGAAGCTTCAGAAACTGTAAATGAGTCTGAAACACACCTGTGTGCAGTTTCTGGTTTAACCTGCTCAGCCCCTCTAGGCCTATGTGTGATCACTATATTCACTCATATAACAGACAGAAAAAACAAAGGAGACGTCAGACGTTTTCGTCAATGAAATAATTTAGTGGGACAAACAATTACACATTTACATAAATTAACTTCTGCCATGATTCTGTCTCTCTTTGTTTTTGTGTGTAGTAGCCCTTCACACAGCGGCCTCTCCTGTAAGGCATGACATGGTTTCTGCAGCATTGTGTGTGTTTATTTAGTATTTTTTTCGTATCATACACGTTCAAACAGACAGTTCTCAGCCCGACTGGAGTTAAATCTCAAGAAAGACGTTCACAGGCTGTCAGGAAGTCCTAATGGAGTGTTAAGTGTGTGTGAATTTCTCCTCTCACACACTTTTTTTTCCCCTCGCCCCCGAGCGACAGGAAGCCTCACGGGGGGTTGGGGGGGGGTTAGCATCCATCAGCCCGGCCAGAGCAGCTCCTGTCAGGGCCTTCCTGACGTCTCCTTTACCGCGGATCATCCGCTACCGCCACCTTCTTAATCCTCTGCTCCTTTTTGAAAGTGCAGACGTGAAGGATTCCAGCAGGCGTGCGTCCTTTGCGGAATCCAACTTGGAAGACTGAGGCCAGCAGCAGCGTCAGTTCGGATGAGTCACCGTTTCAAAAAAAAAAAAAAAAAAAGAATCTGAGAAAAGAATTCATTGTTCTGAAGTCGCTGTGCAAATGGAGCTCCGCCGTTAGAGTCTTCGTCCTGGAGCTGAAGCAGAGGTGGGTCCTCTCCTGGTCTTCCCAGAGGTCAATCAGTTGAAGAGGATGGAGTCGGGGTCTCTGTTGGCGATCTGCGCCATGTGCTTCAGGATGTCCTTCTTGGTGATGATTCCCAGCAGCCTCCTGAGAACACACACACACACACAGAAGAGAAGTCAGATTACTTCATATCATTCCTCGTTCGCTCCGTCATGGAAAAGCGGGGAGTGATGTGACAGGAAGCAGAAACACACGCTGTGGTTTTAACAGCCTCCTGGCGGAGCAACATGAAAACTTCCTCTGGACTTCATTAACGCTCCGAGCAGAGCGAGGGCTGAGATCTCACAGCGGTTTCACCCCTCGTCGGGAAAATGACAGTTCCGCAGCTCCCGGTTCAACGCGGTCAAACACCGGGAAGACGTTAGCGGGGAGGCGACAAAAAAACATTTTTACAATATTAAAACTTAAAACGAGGTCTGACAGAACAAACGGGCTAAATGAGAAGTACGATGGCGGCCTTGAGGGGGAAAAAAAACACGATGACGTTTCACAGAACACATTTCACAACGAGACGACATTTCAAAGGCCGGTTCGAGACAAACAAAAGTTGTGTTTTACATTAGTTCGATTAGATCAGAGTGATTTTATTGACCAATTTGGGGGAAATATGTCTTTGGTTTATACCAAATCACACACACAAGTATCAAAGAGTATGCGAGTGTATCAGGGATTAATAGAGAGTATCAGGAAGTATTGAAGGCTACCAGAGGGTATCAACGGATATTGGAGATTATTAGAGGATATCAAAGATTAATGGAGAGTATGGAAAGGTACCTGAGGATTTCTGAGGGCATCAGAGAGTATTGGAGGATATCAGCGATAACTGGAGAATATCAGAAGGTGTTGGAGTGTAACAGAGGATATCGAAAGGTATCTGAGAGTATGAGAGGATACTGGAGGGCATTGAAACGTATCAGAAGGTATTAGAGGGTATTAGAGGGTACCAGAGGGTATTAAAAGGTATTTAAAGGTATCAAATAGTATCAAAAGGTATCAAAAGGTATCGGAAGGTACCAAATGGTATCAGAGGATATCGAAAGGTATTGAAACGTACCAGATGGTATCAGAGGGGATTGAAGGGTATCAGATCATATAGAAGGTCATCAAAAATGTATTGAAAGGTATCAAATGGTATCAGATGGTATCAAAAGGGTATTGAAAGGTACCAGATTGTATCAGAGGATATCAAAAGGTATTGCAAGGTATCAGAGGGTATCGAAAGGTATTGAAACGTACCAGATGGTATCAGAGGGGATTGAAAGGTATCAGATCATATTGGAGGTTATCAAAAAGGTGTTGAAAGGTATCAAATGGTATCAGATGGTATCAAAAGGGTATTGAAAGGTACCAGATTGTATCAGAGGATATCAAAAGGTACCAGATTGTATCAAGAGAATATCGAAAGGTATTGCAAGGTATCAGAGGGTATCAAACAGTATCAGAGGGTATCAAAAGATGTTGGAAGGTACCAGATGGTATCAAAAAGGTATCGAAAGGTACCAGATGGTATCAGAGGTTATCAAAAGGTATTGCAAGGTATCAGAGAATAATGAAAGGTATCAGATGGTATCAGAGAATAGTGAAAGGTACCAGATGGTACAAAAGTGATCACTTCCTCCACACTGTTGTGTTTAGTGAAAAGTTATGTCTTGCAGTGAGAACAAGTTTTCAGAGTTGAATGTGAGACCAGCGGTAGTCGGAGCCTCCAGCAGCTGGGCCTGTGGTTACTGAGCTGACAGGACTGTAAATGTTGACTTGTTGAAACATGTGAAGCTGAAGCTGTGAGGCTGATAATAACCACACTGGCTCTGTTAGCACATTTCAAGGCACAGATGTTTTTTTTTTTTTTTTTTGTATCCGACGTTGTTCTGTCATATTTCTAAATAAAGCCTGTTTTTCCCCGAAAGACAAACTGCAAATAAATGCGAGCTGACGAAAGAAAAGAAACAAATGTAAAATTCCAGCCAAAGATACAACAGAGCTACAGATAGACCGTTGTTATCAGCTCATTTATTTGTTCATTTCACCATGTGACTGGCAACAACCATCAGATCACACTACACATCCTCAAGGTCTTTTTTCCCCTCTGTGGTCATTCCCAGACGCTGACTGATCTGTGACGAGACAGCAACACCTTCCTCTCATGTGCCTCCTTTCCTTTTTCTTTTCCCAAGCATCCCGGGGGCCAACAGGCAAGGCAGCGGGAGGACTTCTGATTACCGCTTAATGCCCAACAATCAGATGTTCTGGTGGCAAGCGGGAGCTGGAACCACGCGAAGAAGGGCTCTTTCCCAGCAAGAATTGGTACAAATTACCAGCGACTCAGCGAACTTTCAAAACCCCGGGCGAAAATGTTAAAGCTGCACTGGGAAACATTAACATTGGTTTCAACTTCGGCTGTTTTGATGACGGGTCGCTGATTTTACAAATTATGTTTATAGGACATGTACTAGTTTAGTGTATTTTGTGTACTGAGGGCCTGGAGGAAGCTTTGGTCAAGTCTGATATAAATATACCCCGATGATGTCATTAGGGGATTCCAGTAGCGTGGATACTAGAAAATTCAACAGAAAGTCTGTGTGGTAGAATCGAGGCACTGGAGCCACAACAAGACATTTGGGAATTACAAATATGTGATTTAGACACAAAACGTGACCTCTTTCTTCCTATTTCTGTTTTATTTCCAGTAAATTTCTGTATTTTTCCTCCTCAAGCCTCAATTATGTTTCTATGTTTTCAACTACTCCAATACAACTAACTACTCTAATACCTCCAACTACTCTAATACATCCAGCTACTGGAATACTCCCAACTACTCTAACATCCAACTACTCCAATACATCCAACTACTCTAACATCCAACTACTCCAATACATCCAACTACTCCAATACACCCAACTACTCCAATACATCCAACTACTCTAACACATCCAACTACTCTAACACATCCAACTACTCCAACATCCAACTACTACAATACATCCAACTACTCCAACATCCAACTACTCCAATACATCGAACTACTCTAACATCCAACTACTACAATACTCCCAACTACTCCAATACTCCCAACTACTCCAATACACCCAACTACTCCAATACATCCAACTGCTCTAACACATCCAACTACTACAATACATCCAACTACTCCAACATCCAACTACTCCAATACATCCAACTACTCTAACATCCAACTACTCCAACATCCAACTACTACAATACATCCAACTACTCCAACATCCAACTACTCCAATACATCCAACTACTCCAATACTCCCAACTACTCAAATACATCCAACTACTCTAACATCCAACTACTCCAACATCCAACTACTCCAATACATCCAACTACTCCAACATCCAACTACTCCAATACATCCAACTACTCCAATACTCCCAACTACTCAAATACATCCAACTACTCCAATACATCCAACTACTCCAATACATCCAACTACTCCAACATCCAACTACTCCAATACATCCAACTACTCCAACATCCAACTACTCCAATACATCCAACTACTCCAATACTCCCAACTACTCAAATACATCCAACTACTCCAATACATCCAACTACTCCAATACATCCAACTACTCCAACATCCAACTACTCCAACATCCAACTACTCCGATACATCCAACTACTCCAATACATCCAACTACTCCAACATCCAAATACTCCAATACTCCCAACTACTCCAATACATCCAACTACTCCAATACATCCAACTACTCTAACATCCAACTACTCCAACATCCAACTACTCCAACATCCAACTACTCCAACATCCAACTACTCCAATACATCCAACTACTCTAACATCCAACTACTCCAACATCCAACTACTCCGATACATCCAACTACTCCGATACATCCAACTACTCCGATACATCCAACTACTCTAACATCCAACTACTCTAACATCCAACTACTCTTACATCCAACTACTCTAACATCCAACTACTCTAACATCCAACTACTCTAACATCCAACTACTCTAACATCCAACTACTCCAACATCCAACTACTCCGATACATCCAACTACTCCAATACATCCAACTACTCTAACATCCAACTACTCCAACATCCAACTACTCCGATACATCCAACTACTCCAATACATCCAACTACTCTAACACCCAACTACTCTCACATCCAACTACTCTAACATCCAACTACTCCAATACATCCAACTACTCCAATACAATACAACTACTATAATATATCCAATATCAAACTACTACTCCAACATCTCCAACAATAAATACTCTAAACATCTGAATGCTTTCTCACATCTAACATCTAACTACTCCAACATTTAACACCTCTGACATCACCCTTTCTTACATGTAACATGTCTATCTCCAAACTCTTTAACATCCAACACTTCTGACATCTAACACCTCTATCTCCAACCTCTCTAACATCTCACACCTCCAACATCCAGCCACTCCAACATGTAACACCTCCGACATCTCTCACATCTCCATGTTTTAGTCATTACCGAGGCGTCAGTCAGGAGGATCCGCAGCTTTTAAGGGCTTTAAACAATAATCCCGGCGGTTTGGGTTTCAGATTTATGGCTAAAAGG
>JAYKQN010000017.1:18730000-18737500 GCA_036785175.1 Eupleurogrammus muticus | reverse complement strand
TTAGCTTCACTGAGATGTTGTCACAGGCTTCATCAATATCATCTTCATCATCATCATCATCATCATCATCTTCATCATCATCTCGTCTCAGCTGGTTCAGAAAAACAGCGACATTGTGCAAAACCAACAATTCATCGCTCAAATTCCACAGATGACGGAGCGATTGTGGATGTTACCCCCCCCTCGCTGAACAGAAGTTCAACCCCGCTGCAAACACACACACACACGGACGAACACACACACACACACACACACACACACACACCTCGTAGATTCCTTCCCTTCCGAAAGCATCTGCTACCCATTTGCTGGTCATGGTGGCGGCCATGAGGGGGACAATGTACTCCAGACCACCGGTCAGCTCAAACATGATGACGACCAGGGACACCGTCATACGAGTCACTCCACCTGGGGGGGGGGGGGGGGGTCAAAGGTCAGAATAACAGAGACTCAGACACCCAACAACAACAACACACACACACACTTGACGCTTGATCGTGTTACTCATTGATCGCTACTGGACTAGAATACGTAGAATACATTTAGACTAGAAAAGAAAAGTTTTACAAAGGTACTTTTACTACATCAGCTGATAACACTTATGTACTTCTACTGTAGTACTTCACCTACATTGGCCAACTTTAAATACTTCATAATGCTTTTATATTTACTGTAATTTTTACCTACATCAACTTAAGACTACTACTACTAATACTTTTACTACATCATAATATTTTATCAGACCTAGCATTGTAGTATTTTACCTACCTATATTTACTATACTTATGTACTTTTACTGCAATACGTTAACAACATCAGCTCATAATATTTAAGTACTTTTACCACAGTACTTTAACTACATCAGATGATGCTTCTGTGTTTCTTGCACAGTACATATGCTTTACTGTAGTACTTTAACTGCACCATAATACTTGCATACTTCACTGTGACAGTTTACGTACATCAGCTGATAACATCAGTGTACTTGTACCACATCAGCTGACAGTATTTATGTACTGCAGTACTCTGTTCACATCTTCCGTGCAGACGTCTGATCCGCTGCGTTTCCGCATGGAAAGAATTTACGGCTCATCTGTTTCTGTCCACGTCGCTTCCTGAACGTGACGAGCGGCCGCTCTGTGTTTTCCGTGTTTACCGAGGCTCCGACAAAGGAAACACTTCGTCTTCGTTATTCTTTGTTAACGTCTCCCAGACCGCCGCCGTAACCAGGAACACCAGGGAGGCAGCGGGGCACTGGTTCACGGCAGAGTCAATTTCCTATCATCTCATCTTCTTTTGTGCCATATCATCTCCTATCATCTCCTTTCATCTTACCCACTTTGATCTAATTTTATCCCATGTCCTTCTCTAAAGTTCCCTGGCACTAAACCCAGGACTGAAGACGCCTCCTTTGAGGGGAGGTGAGGCGACGTCACCACACTAAGAAGTCCAGTGACCACACTCTCATCTCTTCATCTTCTTCCCTCTGATCTCATCTCAGCGCTTTGTCATGGTCTTATCTCTTCCCTTTACTCTCCTTTCATTTCCTTTCATCTCCTCTCCTTCATTCTTGTCACATCTTCCAGCCATCTCATTTTCCTCCTTTTCCTTTCATCTCATAGACCTTCCTTTTATTCCATTTACCTCCTTTACTTTCCTTTCATCTCCTTTCATCCCATCTCCTTTATTTCCTTTCATCTCCTTTCATCTCTTTTCCTTTCCTTTCATCTTATCTCATTCCCTTTCATCTCACCTCATTTCCTTTCATCTCTTTTCCTGTCATCACTTTTCCTTTCATATCATCGCCTTTCCTTTCATCTCCTCTCATTTCCTTTCATCTCATCCCCCTTTCTTTCATCTCATCTCCTTTCATTTCCTTTCATCTCATCTCCTTTCCTTTCATCTCATCTCCTTTCCTTTCATTTCCTTTCATCTCATCTCCCTTACTTTCATCTCATCTCCTTTCCTTTCATCTCATCTCCCTTCCTTTCATCTCATCTCCTTTCATTTCCTTTCATCTCATCTCCCTTCCTTTCATCTCATCTCCTTTCATTTCCTTTCATCTCATCTCCTTTCCTTTCATCTCATCTCCTTTCCTTTCATTTCCTTTCATCTCATCTCCCTTACTTTCATCTCATCTCCCTTCCTTTCATCTCATCTCCTTTCATCTCATCTCCTTTCATTTCCTTTCATCTCATCTCCCTTACTTTCATCTCATCTCCTTTCATTTCCTTTCATCTCATCTCCCTTACTTTCATCTCATCTCCTTTCCTTTCATTTCCTTTCATCTCATCTCCCTTCCTTTCATCTCATCTCCTTTCATCTCATCTCCTTTCATTTCCTTTCATCTCATCTCCCTTACTTTCATCTCATCTCCTTTCATTTCCTTTCATCTCATCTCCTTTCCTTTCATCTCATCTCATTTCCTTTCAATTCCTTTCATCTCATCTCCTTTCCTTTCATCTCATCTCCTTTCCTTTCATCTCATCTCCCTTACTTTCATCTCATCCTGGCACTAAATCCCAGAACTGAAGACACCTCCTTTGACTGCAGGTGAAGCATCTTCACCAAATCAGAATTGCTTTTCTCTGCATCTCTACAACATATAGACGAACTGGACAGCTGACACCTTCACTGACAGGACGGAACAGACTCCGCCCACAACCAGCTGCTCGGAGCATCCCAAGACATTCCAGGGATCCTTAATCCCTCCGCGGACGTGCCAGGCATGCTGGGAATACCGAGAGCATGTGTGCCGCGGCCGTCATCTCACCTAGACACGCCGCGGCGCCCACCATGGCGTAGAGGCCCGGCGTGATGCAGTCGGCGCCCGGCGAGCACCAGCCTTTAAAGATGAACCAGTCGTGGTTGTAGTAGGCCAGCTGCTCCATGCCCACGCCCAGCAGGCGGCCAGCGATCGCCCCCACCGCCATGCTGGGGATGAACAGCCCAGAGGGAACCTGGAGCACGGAAAACACATTGAGATATTTAAATACACACACACACACATATATATATATATACATACATACATATATGTATGTGTGTATATATATATATATATATATATATATACATACACACACATATATATATATAAATACATACACACACACACACACACACACACATATATATATAAATACATCATAAAAAGGGCTGCAACTAACGACTTTTTGCTAGTTGATTAATAAAGCGAATATTGATTAGCTGATAAAATGGTGTAAAATGGCGAAGATGAAGATTCAAACTACAGTAAATGCAGAAATGCAGTTTGATTTTAAACGCACTATAACTTCAAGTGAGAGAGAGACTTTCACACATACATATTTTACCAGGACTTTTACATTCTAAATCATCTTTCTCTGCATCAGCGTGACGACCCAGTGAGGTCACATGACGCTGAGTCATGCTGCTGCTGCTGCAGCGACTCAGCGAGTCCACGTCATCTGGACAACGTGAGTAATGAGAGGAACCCAGACAGCTGCTGCTGAGGGATGTTCACACGCTCACAAAACCCCCCAAAAAGTCCCTCCGCGTGTGCGTGTGTGTGCGTGTGTGTGTGTGTGTGTGTGTGTGTGGACTGACCTTCATACCGAAGGTGATCACAGTGATGGTCATCTTGAAGACCAACGCCAGCGCCAGCTGCCACAGGGCCGTGTAGAGGCCGGCCCCCGCTGGCCGGTCGGCCAGACTGTTCCCCACGCCTGTCTCTGAGATGTTGGTGGGCTGAGTGTGTGTGAGTGTGTGTGTGTGTGTGTGTGTGTGTGTGTGTGTGTGGAGCAGACAGACAAAAAGGGGGTGATTTTTAGATACAGGAAATGCCAATTATTCAAACATTTTCAGCAACCAAAATAATTTTTAATAATGAAGTATAGTAATAATAATAAGTCATCTCTACATTAGACAATTACATTTGTTTTTTTTAATTGTGTTTAAGACAAACAAAACGACCAGATATTCAATTAAAAAAATTGATCCTAAAAGGTATTTTTTTGTCCACAACCCAAAGATCATTAATTTACTATTATAGAAGAATAAAGAAACCAGATTTAAGAAGTTAGAACCAGAGAATTTGGACAATTTACTTCTAAGAAAACACACTAGCTGACTATCAAAATAGGTGTTCAATTTAATAGGTGGCAAAACCTCCAGTTTTGCAATTATTAATTAATCATTGCAATGCAGTTGATGGCATTAGGTCATTGATTTGTTTAGTTATTTGGTTTATAAAATGGTGTAAAATGATCATCAGTTTATTAGTATTATAGAAGAATAAAGAAACCAGGAAATAGTTAAAGAACAATCAAAATTGAGTTGATAATTGCAGCTCTATAGAACAATATGAGATTTCTAGAAGTTCAAGGATAATAATTAATAGATTAAATACAGTTAAGTGGAGAATTCAGTTCAATCATGATTTATATTGAAAAAAAAAAAACACCCATTTCTATTAAGGGGGGATTTTCAAAATAAAAGCGCCTCACCTGCTTGTAGCCGCAGAGCTGCGACGAGTCGAGCAGCGAGCAGTCGTTGAAGAGCTCCGAGATGAGCTCGGCGCCGCTCATCCGGGTGTAGCTGTTGGGGTAGGCCACCACGGCGGTCAGCGCCGCCACCACCAGAACCTCCATGACCGGGTAGTGGCCCAGACGCGTGGATTTACCTGGAAAACACACGACGGCCCAGTTAGGAGGGATAGGACACCAGGTTGTCACGTGACCACACCAGGTTGTCACATGACCACACCAGGTTGTCACGTGACCACACCAGGTTGTCACATGACCACACCAGGTTGTCACATGACCACACCAGGTTGTTAAGTATTTGTCACTTCATTACTTTATGATGAGGACGGAGCTGGATGAGGAGTTAATTGATTTAAAGGGCCGGTGACACCAGTGTCACAGTGGCTTCTGATTGGTTAAACAATTAACACACACACACACGCACACACACACACACACACACACACACACTGTGACGCCAGCACTCACGTCTCCGGCACCAGGCGATGTTGGCCCTGATGAACAGCGCCCCCCAGAGGCCTCCGAAGATGCCCAGCAGCACGAAGGGGGCCAGCTCCACCAGGTGCCAGGGGGCGTGGAACTCCACGTAGAACAGCACCAGGCGGCTGTTCCCGAACGGGTTGATGGAGCGCAGCGTGAACGCCGCCACCAGGGCGGCGAAGAACGAACGCCACAGCGTCTTCAGGGGGAAGTAGTAGCTCACCTGGGGGGGTGAGAACATTTTAATGTGTTTAACATACATATATTAAAAAAGGACTTTAAACAGTGATAGTATTATAATTAATATAATATAATATCTTGTGGGCGACACGGTGGAGCAGTGGGTAGCACTGTTGCCTCACAGCAAGAAGGTCGCAGGTTCAAGACCGCCTTGGGGCCTGGGTCTGGGACCTTTCTGTGTGGAGTTTGCATGTTCTCCCCGTGTCTGCGTGGGTTTTCACCGGGTACTCCGGTTTCCTCCCACAATACAAAACATGCTCAGGTTAATTGGCAAATCTAAATTGCCCGTAGGTGTGAGTGTGTGTGTGAATGGTGTGTGAATGGTGTGTGTGCCCCACGATTGGCTGGCGACCATCTGGGGTGTATCCCTGCCTCTCGCCATAAAATGCGCTGGGATAGGCTCCAGCAGACCCCTGCGACCCCGAAAGGGAATAAGCGGGATAGAAAATGGATGGATGGATGGATAATATCTTGTGTTAATTCTTCATCTTAAAAGTAACTAAAGCTGTAAAATAAACGTGATTAAATAGAAAGTACAATCAGAGTAGAAGTGTATAGTAGGACTGAATACACACTCAAATATAGTAAAAACTGTACATAAGTACTTGAGTAAATGTACTTAGTTACTTTATACCACTGGTTGTGTGTGTGTGTGTGTGTGTGTGTGTGTTTCATGTTGATGTCAGATGCTTCCTGGGATGTTTCCTCAGTCGAGTCCTCAGTCGTCTCCTATCTCTCCTCAGTCGTCTCCTCTCTCTCCTCAGTCATCTCCTCAGTCGTCTCCTCTCTCTCCTCAGTCGTCTCCTCTCTCTCCTCAGTCGTCTCCTCAATCGTCTCCTATCTCTCCTCAGTCGTCTTCTCCTATCTCTCCTCAGTCGTCTCCTCAGTCGTCTCCTATCTCTCCTCAGTCGTCTTCTCCTATCTCTCCTCAGTCGTCTCCTCAGTCGTCTCCTCAGTCGTCTCCTCAGTCGTCTCCTCAGTCGTCTCCTATCTCTCCTCAGTCGTCTCCTCAGTCGTCTCCTCAGTCGTCTCCTCTCTCTCCTCAGTCGTCTCCTCAGTCGTCTCCTCTCTCTCCTCAGTCGTCTCCTCAGTCGTCTCCTATTTCTCCTCAGTCGTCTCCTCCTCAGTCGTCTCCTCCTCAGTCGTCTCCTCAGTCGTCTCCTCAG
Organism: Eupleurogrammus muticus; assembly: GCA_036785175.1. Classification (NCBI taxonomy): domain Eukaryota; kingdom Metazoa; phylum Chordata; class Actinopteri; order Scombriformes; family Trichiuridae; genus Eupleurogrammus; species Eupleurogrammus muticus. Next base: position 18,731,088 of record JAYKQN010000017.1, on the reverse strand, counting down.
TCGTCTCCTATCTCTCCTCAGTCGTCTCCTCTCTCTCCTCAGTCGTCTCCTCAGTCGTCTCCTCTCTCTCCTCAGTCGTCTCCTCAGTCGTCTCCTATTTCTCCTCAGTCGTCTCCTCCTCAGTCGTCTCCTCCTCAGTCGTCTCCTCAGTCGTCTCCTCAGTCGTCTCCTATCTCTCCTCAGTCGTCTTCTCCTCTCTCTCCTCAGTCGTCTCCTCAGTCGTCTCCTCAGTCGTCTCCTATCTCTCCTCAGTCGTCTCCTCAGTCGTCTCCTCAGTCGTCTCCTCAGTCGTCTCCTATCTCTCCTCAGTCGTCTCCTCAGTCGTCTCCTATCTCTCCTCAGTCGTCTCCTCAGTCGTCTCCTATCTCTCCTCAGTCGTCTCCTATCTCTCCTCAGTCGTCTCCTCAGTCGTCTCCTCTCTCTCCTCAGTCGTCTCCTCTCTCTCCTCAGTCGTCTCCTCAGTCGTCTCCTATCTCTCCTCAGTCGTCTTCTCCTATCTCTCCTCAGTCGTCTCCTCAGTCGTCTCCTATCTCTCCTCAGTCGTCTTCTCCTATCTCTCCTCAGTCGTCTCCTCAGTCGTCTCCTCAGTCGTCTCCTCTCTCTCCTCAGTCGTCTCCTCAGTCGTCTCCTCTCTCTCCTCAGTCGTCTCCTCAGTCGTCTCCTATCTCTCCTCAGTCGTCTTCTCCTCTCTCTCCTCAGTCGTCTCCTATCTCTCCTCAGTCGTCTCCTCAGTCGTCTCCTCAGTCGTCTCCTCAGTCGTCTCCTATCTCTCCTCAGTCGTCTCCTCAGTCGTCTCCTCAGTCGTCTCCTCTCTCTCCTCAGTCGTCGTCTCCTATCTCTCCTCAGTCGTCTCCTCAGTCGTCTCCTATCTCTCCTCAGTCGTCTCCTCAGTCGTCTCCTATCTCTCCTCAGTCGTCTTCTCCTCTCTCTCCTCAGTCGTCTCCTCAGTCGTCTCCTCAGTCGTCTCCTCAGTCGTCTCCTATCTCTCCTCAGTCGTCTCCTCAGTCGTCTCCTCAGTCGTCTCCTATCTCTCCTCAGTCGTCTCCTCAGTCGTCTCCTCAGTCGTCTCCTCTCTCTCCTCAGTCGTC
>JAYKQN010000017.1:18670000-18722500 GCA_036785175.1 Eupleurogrammus muticus | reverse complement strand
CATCAAGATTCTTGAAGGTTCTCAGAGAAATCCAGAGAAACTCAGTCAGTCTCCAAACTCAAACTGCTCTCTTTCCTCCTCTGAGGTCTAGGAAGTGAACTCCACCAGTCCCTCATTGGCCTGACGTTCTGGGAACGAGTCACGATTGGCCGGTCCATCCGGGGGAGGCGGCCGATTGGCCGAGCCGACAGGAAACCGGTTACCGATCGGGAACCAGCGCGCAGGAATGAGGTCACATGTGTTTATAAGGTCTTTGACCCGCTGTGATATCTGTGACGGAGCAGGAAACGGGTCAGAGGTCGGCGGCGCTGTGAAGACGCGCAACGTTTCAGAATAACAAGATTTATTATGAGCCATGAGAATCAGTAACCAGCCCCCTGGTTGCTTTATAATCCTGACATGTCTAAGAGGGAGTTTTTTTATTCTGACACGCTGCACATAAAGAAATCACAAAGTCGATGTTATAACTAGAAATCTGCACTAAGCTGAACCCAGACTGCGATAATTAAAATGGAATGGTTCCCTCACCACTTAATTTATTGAAAATATCTCATTTATTTGTTTTTCTTTTACAACATGACTTCTGTCGTTATGAGAATAATGACATTAAAAGAATAATAAAAATATTTGAATATCAGGCAGTTATGATCAGGGCTGATAAATATTTAACATTCAAAACTAGAAATATTAATATTAAAAATTAACACACAAGCATTTTATGGCAGTTTTTGATGAGGGACTTTCAGGTGTTTTCACAAAAAGTTAAAGCTACTGTGACTCTACTGTGACTCTACTGTGACCCTGGCTTTGACCCTATTCAGACTCTCCAATGTAACCCTCCTTTGACTCTCCTGCTACTGTGACCCTTGCTGTGACCCCTTTCATCAGCCCTGCTGTGACCCTTACTGTGATCCTTACTGTGACCCTTGCTGTGACCCTTGCTGTGACCCCTTTCGTTGGCCCTGCTGTGACCCTTACTGTGACCCCTTTCGTTGGCCCTGCTGTGACCCTTACTGTGACCCCTTTCGTTGGCCCTGCTGTGACCCTTACTGTGACCCTTGCTGTGACCCCTTTCGTTAGCCCTGCTGTGACACTTGCTGTGACCCCTTTCATTAGCCTTGCTGTGACCCTTGCTGTGACCCCTGCTGTGATTCTCTCGTGACCTTGCTGTGAATCTTTGTGACCCCGGTTGTGAATCTGATGCGACCCTCGCTGTGACTCTACTGTGACCCTGGCTGTAACTCTCTTCAGACTCTGCTGTGACGCTGCTGTGACTCCCACGAAACCCTGCCGTGAACTTGCTGTGACTATATTGTGACCCTTGCTGTGACCCCTTTCGTTAGCCCTGCTATGACCCTTACTGTGACCCTTGCTGTGACCCCTGCTGTGATTCTCTCGTGACCTTGCTGTGAATCTTTGTGACCCCGGTTGTGAATCTGATGCGACCCTTGCTGTGACTCTACTGTGACCCTGGCTGTAACTCTCTTCAGACGCTGCTGTGACTCCCATGAAACCCTGCTGTGACCTTGCTGTGACTATATTGTGACCCTTGCTGTGACCCCTGCCTTTAGCCCTGCTGTGACTCTAATGTGGCCCCTGCTGTAAATACTATCGTGACCTCACCGTGACCTTGCTGTGGCTCTTTGACCCCAGTTGTGATCCTACTTTGAATCTGCTGTGACCCTTGCTGTGACCCTATCGTGACCCCACTGTGGCCCTTGCAATGAACTTCCTCTGACCTTACTGTGACCCCTGCTGTGACTGCAGCTGTGCTGTGATACAGCTGTGTGTTCAGATACGGCTCCACCACACTCACATTCTTCTCGGTGTTTAAACAGCAGCGATTATTTTATTTCACATATTTTCTCGTCTGTGTGGAGCGAGCCGTGAGCCCCAACCTACGTTTTTCTTTTCCTTTATTAAGACTTTTATTAAGCTTCAGTTCCAAACAAATCAAATCAAGTCAATTCTTTCCAACTTGATCTATTTTTTTCTCAGACACAAAGAGGGAATTACTCGTTTACTAGTTTTTAATAATCATTGCTCCAAACCTCCACAAAAATACCTGCATGTGTGTGACTAAGATCATAATGAAAGTTACCCGTTTCTATGGTTACGATGACGCAGCTTCAACCTCATAGGATGTAGAGCGATAAACAAGAAAACGACATGTGACGGATGAAAAGTGAGCAGTCAGTGGAGGTTAATAACGGGGTGGATGAAGCCGTCACGTTGCCAGAGCGTGTGAGAAGAAGATCCACCGTGTTAAGCAGCAGAAACAACACTGGAACTAAAGCAAACACTCAGAAAACACATTTAGGATCACTCAAACACTCAGAAACACTTAGAGTCACTCGTAATCACTCAAAAATACACTTAGAACCACTCAGGATCACTCAAAAATACATTAGAATCGCTCAAACACTCAGAAACACCTAGAACTTTACATTTAGAAATCGCTCAGGATCACTGAGTTGCGTTCACAAACACTACGATTAATTTACAAACGCATTTAAAATGACCAGGAAACAAGAATCAGCCACAGAAACACAGCTGCTTCCAGTGTGTGTGTGTGTGTGTGTGTGTGTGTGTGTGTGTGTGTGTGTGTGTGCGTGTGTGTGTGAGACAGAACAGAACAGGCTAATACTAACACACGCTGCTCGTCCTGAAATCTTCACTCTGGAAACTTCAACACACTCTTGTTTTTTTTTTCCCTCTGGTCACATGACCACGGCGCCGTCTGCCCAGACACACACACACACACACAAACACACACACACACACACACGGAGTCTCCAGAGGGTCTGAACCTTGAACTCCTGAGGTCTGGTTGCCGTGGTAACGGGCATCCCCCGGCGACCACAGACGAGTCTCTGGAGCTCGTTGGTGTCATGTGACGTCACTGCTTCACGAAACAGGACGAAGATGAATAAAAAAAAAAACTAGAATGTGATGTACTTTAATATACACTGTGATGTACTGTGATACATTCTGTGATGGGTATTTTGATAAACTGAATATTGTGATATACTATGCTGTAATGTGATATGAACTATGATCAACTGTGATATATACTGCAATATATCATAAGATACACTGTGATATGTACTGTTATATTTTATCTGTCATGACAGACTGTGATATACTGTCATATACACTGTGATACAAATTGTGATGTACGATATATATTTTTATGTTGTGATATGCTTTGATATATCATGACATATCATGTACCATGACTGATATACTGTCATATACACTGCAATATGTACTGTGATATGTACTGTTATATATCATCTATCATGACATAATGTGATATGCTGTCATATACACTGTGATACATATTGTGAAGTACTAGGATATGTACTTTTATCTATTGTGATATTCTTTGATATATCATGATATATCATGTACCAAGACATATACTGTCATATACACTGTGATATATATTGTGTTGAACTATGATATCTACCATGATATACTGTGATATACTGTGATATAGTACACTGTGGTACATATTGTGATGTACTATGATATGTTTAGTGATATATTGTGATATGTTCCATGTCATACAGTAGACTGTGGTATATATTGTGATGTACTATGAAGTACTGTGATATACTGTGATATATGACAGTGATATGTACCATGTCATACAGTAGACTGTGATATAGTACATTGTGGTGTATATATTGTGATATACTGTGGAATATACTGTGATATATTTACAGTAAACTTAGTGATATATTGCCGTATCAGTCAGTTGTTTGTTTTTCTCCTCATGTTTTACTAAGATGTTTTATCTCCTGGGACGAGTCTTAGTCAGCTGATATATAATGTACTGTGATGTGTACTGCGAGTTGTACTGCGACTTTGTACTGTAAAAAGCTGCATGAAAAAAAGCTGCACAAACAGCTGCTGTTGCACAACTCGGGTCAGAAATGACGCAAATTATTTTCCTGTGGTTTCATGACCGTTTCCTTTGCTGCTTTAAATAAACATGTTTTACCGTTTAATATTCCGGATATTCATTAAATAAAACTAATAAACGATCAACATTCTTTCCATGTTCCTGTGTTACTAGTCACACATGGATCCAATATGAGTTTGCACATAGGCATACTTTCAACTAATCTGCTGTCACACGACTGATTTTTATTAAGAAAGCAAGAAAAGAACGTTTGGATCCTTCTCCTCCTCCTGTGTGTACGTGTATTGTTGTAAATTCCCAGAATGGATGAAACAGACTTTTTTTTTTTTTTTATCTGCAGCTGCTAGAAAACTTTCACCTCGTCCCTAAACGACATTTCCTCTCCGCTGATTTTCCACAGGAGCCTCGAGTCACGTTTTTCTCCTCAGACACGAGACGCAAACGTTAAATGACTGACTTCAGAGAGGATTTATCACGTTACATATGTTTTTTTTTTATGGCACAGGGTTTCTCAAATGTTTAGATATGCACATTTAGAACATCACATCTGTTTTCTGCTTAAAACGTTGCATAAAACAGGTTTATTTATACTGGATGCAGATAAGGAGGCTGCTTCAAACATGATTCTAGAATCAACTTCTACTGGTGACTGATAAAGGCTTTAGGCTATAATGTTTTATAGGAATTTAGTCTAAATTTATCAAGTTATACTTTAATAATAATTAAATGTAAAATGCTGTGCATATCAATAAACTCAATAAATCTGCAGCCAAATATAAAGAAATAAAGGAAGTTCCAGGATCTTCATCATTAAACATGTGTCATCACTTCATTGTAAATTCTCAAAACCTCAGGTCTTAAAAGTCAAAACTGGATGTTGATGGGTTACATTCAATAAAAAACAGGCAAACGTGATGAAAAAGTCACCTGACATTAGTTTAATTTAATTCTAAATGTCAGTTTAGAGTTTTTGGGGGTAGTTGACTCTAAAATGCAGCATCATGAATGTCAAACTGTACGCTGATGATATCCTGTTATATTTGTACTTCAAAACGACACTTTATTCTTTAATGTTAGTAACATAACAACGTTCTATGTATGTCTAAGGTCATCTACTGTCAAGATGATTAATAAATAGAATATTCTCTGCATTCTATGAAGTTTTTGTGTCGCCCCATTTATTTTAACAGGTTGATTAAATTAACACTAATCAGTGTCATGTGACCTCAGTGGCCACATGTGACCTGTTAATAAAACTCAGGCTTTTACAGCTGAATCAGAACTGAACTCTGCTGACAGGATGTCACGTCGATAAAATAACCCGCTGTAAAAACATTAAATCTGCATAAAGCCATAAAACAATTCAGCACGCGGCAATAAAGAAAAGCAGAGTAAGCAAACTGGGAAAGATTAAAGCTCTTCATGGAAAACACAAATCAAATAAAAAAAGCAAATCAACTGCAAACAGAGAAGGAAAAACCTGCTTGATTTTAAATAAAACTACAGGAGATTAAACTTTTGTTTGTTTTATGATAATTAAACTTGCAGTGTTAGAAGTTCCTGAACATTTTCCATGTCAGAATTAGACTTTTCCAGACTTTTCTGTAGATTTTTCCAACCACACTAGTTCGCTTTCGCTCAACATACTAAATAAATCACATTATATTATTGGTTTTCTTTACATTTTAGAAGCAAAAATGAGTTTTAAAAGCCAAATAATTTCATGGTCTTAAAGTACTTTCACAGCAAAGTGGATATTTGGGTCAGAACTAGAGCAGATCTCCAGACTACTTCCTGTTTACTCGTCTTATCTCAGGACAAACAAGTGTGGTTACGTCACTGTGACATCACTAGTAACCAGGCAGATCACAGACAACATCAGGCTTCTTTAAGTATTCACTTTGTACTGTGTACACTTATATTTAAATAAAGTTTTAAAGGAGAAAAACAACAGTCAACGCTTGTTTGCTCCTAATAAATCAAATCATTTTAAACGGATTTAAATAAATTCAAATTGAAAGAACTGTGTGTAAGGGATGAGGGATAAAAAATAAATAGAATATAAAATGGCCAGGGTAAATTTCAATAAAAAAAGGGTATTTTTTAGTCATAACTGAGCAGCTTTAAGTTGAACTTTTTGATCTAAAACACAACTACAGCGTGTGTGAGTTCCTCTGCAGCCCTGGTTTAAAGAACTGAGACAAGTGGAGCATAAAAAACGTACATGTAAATGTATATGTATGTGTGTCCTCTGAGTGAAATGATTCTCTGCATGTGGTGAAGTTTTTGCGTTTTTTTCCAAAAACCTGGAAAGAAGCGACTTGGCTTTTATTTTCTGATACGATGATGAAAAAACGGAACATTGAGAGACGGGCGGACAGAGAAGTGACTGTTACTCAGACGTATGACCATGACTTACTGAGAGCATGTGACCACACACACACACACACACACACACACACACACACACACACACACACACACACACACACACACACACACACACACACACACACACACACACACACACACACACACACACACACACACACACACACACACACACACACACACACACACACACACACACACCTGCCCTCATTAGTGTCCTGACTGTTACGCAGCTGGAACAAACACGTAATGACATTTATTGGAGATCTGAAAGACATTTTCTGTTCTCAGTTCGTGGAAAAAAAAAAGCTTCTATTTCCATCACAAACACAAACTGCCAGTCGCCCGACCGGTTGCTCTACGACCTCTGACCCCTGACCTGAGCTGAGCGGAGGCACGTCGTCCGTGCTGGAGAAGTCGAGCGTGGCCCCGGCGATGTCCACCATCTGGTCGTCATCGTCATCGTCGCTGGGGTGATGAAGGCCATCGAAGCTCTGGCTGCAGTAGCCGGGGTTCTCCATCACTCCAGGGTCCCTGCAGGAGGAGGAGGAGGAGGAGGAGGAGGAGGAAGAGGAGGAGGAGGTGGAGGAGGAGGAGGAGGAGGAGGAGGAGGAGGAGGAAGAGGAGGAGGAAGAGGAGGAGCAGGAGGAAGAGGAAGAGGAGGAGGAGGAGGAGGAGGAAGAGGAGGAAGAGGAGGAAGAGGAGGAGGAGATGTGTTACAAAACATGTCTGAGCACAAAGGTCTTCAGGTAAAACTTCATATATTATTAGTAGTATGGTAGAAAGGTGGAATTTAAGTTTATTATATTATTATTATAATGGTAAAAAATATGGACTTTGAGATTTTATTATTATTAATATTAATGATATAATATGGTAGAAGGTAGAGATTAAGATATTATATTATTATTATTGTTATAGTAGTAATAGTATTATGATAGAAAGGTGGACTTGTAAAGTGTTATTATTATTATATTAATATTATATTTATTACAGTAGAACGATAGACTTTAAGAGTTTATTATATTATTATTATAATGGTAAAAAATATAGACTTTGAGATTTTATTATATTATCGATAATATAGTAGAAATGTGGAATTTAAGATTTTATTTTTATTAATAATAATGATATAATATGGTAGAAGGTAGAGATTACGATTGTATATTATTATTATTAGTAGTATTATTACTATAGTAGTAGGATTATGATAGAAAGTTGGACTTTTAAAATGTTATTATATCAATATTATATATATTATAGTAGAAAGACTTTATGATTTTATATTATTATTATTATTAGTAGTAGTAGTGTTATGGTAGTAAGCAATAGTTTAATGTGTTATTAATATAGTAGTAGTAGAAGTTAATAGTGTGTTTTATAAACAGTGTGCCATATTTCAGCCTGTATTCACACACTTAAAATAAGCCGTCAGCACGTCTGTGAAGTTGTGATGTCACAACCATACAGTCACTGCCCACCTCATCCACTTTTCTATTAATCAGATTTAAAGTTAATCTATATGCAGATGACTCATGGTTCCTACACCACGAGTATAACTTAGTGACATCACAACTTCACATTAGAGGTGAATTAGAGGAAACCTGACAGCAGCAGCTGACACTGATGAAGCTGCTTTGAATCCACTGTTTACAACCATTTCCAGTCTTTTTCCTGCACTTATTGCCTCATAAGTCTCTCCGCACCCTGGTCAACGAGTGTCGGCGCCACCGCTAAAAGCAGACGCCGGGCTCCATTTATTCCACATGATCTTTACATACATACACCGATTATTATAAAAACACTGCTTAACTTAAAGACACGGCTGTTTTCCGTCGCGACGGGTTGTTCGTTTTCCACAATATTGCGAATATTCCTATAAAAAAGTGTGTTTTATTTCGCCTTTGCCTCTAATTGCCAATATGATTCCAATGTGTAATTCCTGCTCAGCAGCGCCGCCGCTTCCAGTTCACTGCCGTGCAGGTCAAACGCGGAATTACACATCCGACGCATAATTCTTTTTAGGGAAATTAGTCTTTTTATTGAAAAATCCGCAATGTTACAGAAAACAAACAGCCCGTGAGGCGCAAACTACTCCCGTGTCTTTAATTTAAATGAAATTACTTTATTGTTCACACACGCAGGAACAGAACTAGATAAAAATCAGGAGTCCGGATGTTATTTCAGGCGGTAACGTGGAGACTCCTCAAGAGTGCGGAACCAGGAGAGTCTCATATGAGGCTAAACTAAAGCCAACTGGAAGAGATACGAAAAAAAAAAGTAGAACTCAGGTTAAAAACGTTTAAAAAATAGCAGATGAATAGCATGTTAGCTTAAAGCTCCGAGTGCTGTTACCGAGCTGTCAAACTCAGCACAGCCGTTTAAAACGCGTAAAGCGGCGGATTGATACACGGAGTAGTTGGTTAAACGGACAGAATATAGATCTGAAGCTTGATTTTCTTCTTATTCTTGTTTCTTGTCTTTTCTTCTTTCTTTTTTTTACCTGCGGGGCTGAGGCGGCGCGTCCAGCTCCGGGGAGGAGAACAGAAGTCTTGTGACTCGGATTTGCTCCGCCGCGTCTCCGCCGTAGAAGCCGCTTATGTCAACAGCGCAGCGGCGGCCAGCGAAACTTCAGGCGCGGAGGAGCTGCGTCACTCTGCGGCTCAGCGCGACATCGAACGCGCCGCCTCCGCCGAGCCGGAAGCGTCCCGCACGAGCGCCATGACACCAGAACCCGCAACTCCGGACGAGACGAGCGAGTCGGTGCAGAAAAACCCGCAGTTCGACTTGTTTTTTTTTGTGTTTCCCCCCAACCTCAACTGTAAAACCGCTCGTCAAGTTACAGGACAGGCGGACAGGACTTCCGCTTCCGCTTTCAAAATAAGAGACACGACGACAGCGAGAGCGAGAGAGACTGTCAAAATAAGAAACAACAAATTAAATTAAACTTTATATTTATATTGAATATTTGCTTTCAGAGATATTAATGAGGCATGAGACCATTTACCAATGCTTTTATATTTTCAATATATATAATGTATAGATTTCTACATATATATAGTGATTTATAATTAGATAGATTTAATATTTAATAAAATGTTTACTTTGGACTTTGAATTTAATTTGAAAGATATTGAATTCACATACTCTGACTGATTGACATATAAATGGACTGTAACTGAAGTTCACATACAAAGTAATTTAGAATAGAATGTAGATATTACATTAAAATATTACAGGGACTAAAAATATAGTAGCTGTTATAACTGTAGGAATTATTTAAATATTGTCATATTGTCATAACATGTATGTAATTGTAGACTTTTTTATTTAAGTTTAAGGTGTGTCTTTTTATTTGTATACATATGGCTTGATTGAAGATGAATTGGTGTTGAGTTATTAAAGCTTCACTAGATGTATGTATGACCGGTGGTAATAAGATTGATTTGTAGTTAATTATTTAAGTCATTTCGGTATTATTGTAGGTATTAAACCTGTTTCATCAAGTTAAGTCAATTTTCTGTTTTATTTTGAAGGCCGAGTTAGAAAACTTCCGGTATAGCTCTTGTTTATTTCCGCGCTCTTTACAGCAGCCGCTTTGCGGCAGAAAAAAATCAATCGAGTGACGAGCTATCGATGCTTCTGCAACTAGGTCAGTGGAGCAGTTCGATTTATCGGTTATCGATATTCTTACTGTAAACATTTCCAACCATGCAGCAATAAAAAGAATAAAAATAAGACGAATTCAGTGTTATTGAATTAAGGATTCATTAAAAAAATTAGGATAAATGAGAGTATAAAACAGGAAGACAAATAAAATAAAATAGAAAATTAGGTACTAAATCAGAAGTTAAATGTACGTATATAATTAATTTTTAATTCATTTATTATATCGTATAATGTAATATAATAATCTGCATCACATCTTCTTCATAGTGAAAATACTACACAAATACAATTAATCAATAGGCACATTTTTAAAATAAAATCTGCTTTTTGAGTATATGATAATTACATGAAACAACAACACATAGACTTTAATGTTTGAATTGTGACCAACATTATGACAACTGTCACCATATTTATTTTCAAACATTAAAAAGAGGTTTTTAATTAATATAAATCTCTACAGGCTGCAAATAATACATACATCACTCTTTTGTTGAACATTAACATTGTTCGTTTAATTTACTTTGTTTTTTTCTTTCACTGATTTTGTTGCATGAATCACTTTTTAAAAATGAATAAAAACTTCATGTTAACACGTGTGCAGGTTGTAGTCAGGCGACCCCTGGTGGAGACGAGAGGAACTGCACCACTAAATAAAGCTGGTTCAGAGCTGGAGGTTCTTCACAGGGGGTCTGCTCCTCATCTTCACCTTCCTCATCTTCATCTTTCTATCAGTGATTCTTGTTTTCCTGTTTCTCCTCATTTGTCCACATTATTGTTCTTCATCATCACCTACTACTACTAGTATTAGTGTAGTACTACTACTATAGATAATAGTAGAAGTGCTACTTCTACTACAAGTTGTAATAGTACTAGTACTAGTGCTACTAGTAGTACTACTAGTAATACTACCACTACTCTTAGCATTATTACTAGTAGTAGTATGAGTAGTAGTACTACTAATAGCAGTAATAGTAGTACGACTACTATTACTACTACTAGTTGTAGTAGTAATAGTAGATAATAGTAGATCTACTACTACTACTACTATATAATACTACTAATAGTTCTACTAATACTACTACTAGCATTAGTACTATTAATACTTCTATTACTAATAGTAATAGCAGTCTTAGTAATAGTAGTACTGCTACTAGTAGTAATACTAGTAGTACTTCTAGAAGTAATAGTAGTACCATTACTAGTAGTATTACCTCTATCACTACTACTAATTGTAGTAATGGCGCTACTACTATTACTAATGATACTACTAATACTATTAATATTTCTACTACTACTACTATTATTACCATTACTATTATTAATATTACTACTGCTAGTACTAGTACTACGACTCTACGCTACAAAACAATCTCTTCAGTAGAATATTTTCTATTATTTGGTTCCATTGTCAGATTTTTCTGCTTGTTTCAGTTTAACCAGAAACACGTGAGAAAAAACCCTGAAATAATCAGATAATTAATGGAATAAAACAGCAAAGATAATTCTACTGAACATTCTACTATTTTGTTGATGTGTATAAATGACAACAGGAGACATGCAGGTAGTTTCAAATACTATTATTATTATTTGTGGTACTTGTTTTTCCTCCTCACGAGTGTTTTTTGCAGTTACAAAGAAAAAAAAAAGCTTTTGTACTGAAAATTCACAAAGAAGGTTTGGTAATAAATCAGAACGTGAACAGAACTCCTCCTGTTTCCAGTCAGTTCAGAAAACGCTGTTAAAGAACAACAAAATATCTACAAAAAACTCCTTAAAGTCCATAACAGGAACAGCAGGAACCACCGGGAAAACACTGGAACCAGTGAAACGTGGAATAAACGTGTGATAAATGTTCCAGCTTCAACCGACTGAACACACACGTTCTGCTCTTATTAGCTCTTATTTCAATGTGTGTTTAAACCTGATTCATCAGGTTTTTAAGCCTTAAAGCTTCGGGAAACTTTGGCAAAAAAAAAAAAAAAATCGCAAATCGAATGACGTCGAAACGGCAAAGAGAAGCGAAAGAGAAAATTTAATTTTAAAAGGGTGAGATGACGTCGGGAGAATTTAACCGAATCACAGAAACGTGGAATTCCTGATTTAACACGATTGATATCAGTCGAACAAATGCAACAAATGCAAATGGTTTACGATAAGTTGACTCTATTTTTGGCCACAAATCTCCATACTAGAAAATATAAATGTAAACTGAAAATCTGAACAGGTGATAAAATCCTGTTTTTAACACAATTAGTTAAATATTGAGAAGAAAACAAGACTAACATTTTCTAAAAAAAAAAAAAAAGTGATTTAAGCTAAATAATCTGCCAGTGGAATAAGATAATTCTACTCAATATTGGACTAATTATATCAAAATAAGATATTTTCACCTGATAACATTTCATTTTTTAAAGTGTAGTGTTCACAAGTTTGATTCACTTCATATAAAACATCAAAATAAAACAATATAATCTGCCATGTGGCCACTAGATGGCGTCAGAAACCACACGCTGCACCTTTAAAATAAACAACGGAATGAGCAGACGTCACTTTGGGGATTTTTTTTTTCGTTACACTTCTTGGCTGAAAACCTGCAGCTCCTCTCAGAATTTACATCAACGCTTCCGTTCCAGTCGTTTTTTTTTTTAATGACCACGATATATACACACATGGTAACACGCTATACACACACACACACACACACACACACACACACACACAGGCGTCTTCTGTACAGGACGAGTGTCAAACTCAGCGAACGCACGACGGCGAACTGGAAGCCGAACGCAGCAGCAGCAGCGACTCCAAACCGGAGAATCTGCGACGTTATTAAGAGAAAATAAAAATGCTGCAGGTCTCACCTCGACATAAAAGTGTGAAGCACCGATTTAAATACAACAGGATAAAAAAAAAAAAGCAGCATCCGAGACACGTTCAGGAAGCGAGAACGTCTTTGGCAACGAAGTGTGGGACAGATGTACGTGTTTTACAGTACGTGGGTTAACGTGGACGACGTCTTTTAATGAGCACGATCGTGTGTTTTTTGTTTCACCACTTGTGGTTCCTCCGCGTTTCTTTGGAAAATCTTCTCACAGCCGAGAGTTTCAGTCTTTTCAACTTTCTTCTCCTCATCTATCTCTCTTTTTTTTTTAAAATGGTCCAAGAAACTTCACATCTCAGCAAATCCCAGAAAAATAATGTGACATTTTAGGGTTGATAATATAAAAAGAGACGATCATAATAATAATAATGATAATTTCATTTCTTTTCACAAATTCTTTGTTTGTTGCTAAAATTGTTCGTTGGATGCAATTAAACATAAAATAATAGATTTATTAATAAACATATGGTTTATTTTTTTAAATCTCCCTGATGGATCTTTTTTTATTTTATTCTATTTTTTCCCCCCTAAAATGTCATATTATTCTGAAATAAGCCGACCCTAAACCCTCGGACCACCTCCGACATTCCCGTCAGTAGTGTCCGTATCCCAGCGACATTCCGATGCCGATGCCCCCCCCCAGCCCCAGGCTCTCCCTGAGCCCGCGGAGCTGCTCCTCCCCCAGACGGATCTTGTCCTCCAGCTGCCGCTGCTCCACCAGCAGGGCGGCCTTCATCTTCACGAAGTGGCTGCAGAGCAACAGATAAAAAACATCAACAACTGGACACGACACTCAAGTCATTCATTCAATTATTTATTGCAAACTTTATTTCTTTTCTTACTTTTTCGTATTTTATTATCTCTTGTTCTTAACTGGTGAGTTATTTTTTAATAACTAATAATAGGACAGGTGTTTTTTACGACAGGTACCTGAGGACAGGTGTTTTAGTATATATATATGAGGACAGGTCTCTAAGAACAGGTCTCTGAGAACAAGTGTTTAACAACATGTACCTGTAGACATGTACCTGGGGATGTGTACCTGAGGACAGGTAGCTAACAACATGTACCTATGGACATGTACATGAAGACAGGTGTCTAAAAACAGGTACCTGAGGACAGGTGTCTAACAGCATTTATCTGAGGACAGGTAGTTAAGAACAGGTACTTGAGGACTGGTGTTTTACAACAGGTACCTGAGGACAGGTGTCTAACAGCATGCACCAGGTCTCTGAGGACAGGTCTCTGAGGACAGGTGTCTAACAACATGTACCTGTAGACATGTACCTGGGGATGTGTGCCTGAGGACAGGTGTCTAACAACATTTACCTGAGAACAGGTAGCTAACAACATGTACCTATGGACATGTACATGAAGACAGGTGTCTAAGAACAGGTACCTGAGGACAGGTGTCTAACAGCATTTACCTGAGGACAGGTAGTTAAGAACAGGTACCTGAGGACAGGTCTCTGAGGACAGGTGTCTAACAACATGTACCTGGGGACAGGTGTTTTAGGTCATGTACCTGAGGACAGGTGTCTAACAGCATGTACCTGGGGACAGGTGTTTTAGGATATGTACCTGAGGACAGGTGTCTAACAGCATGTACCTGGGGACATGTACCTGAGGACAGGTGTCTAACAGCATGTACCTGGGGACAGGTGTTTTAGGACATGTACCTGAGGACAGTTGTCTAACAGCATGTACCTGAGGACAGGTGTCTAACAGCATGTACCTGGGGACAGGTGTTTTAGGATATGTACCTGAGGACAGTTGTCTAACAACATGTACCTGGGGACAGGTGTTTTAGGACATGTACCTAAAACAGGTGTCCAGGTGTGTGGTTACCTGTAGTCTCTGTGGTGCTCGGGGGACAGACAGCGGGACAGAACCCTGCTGACCGCCTGCTCCCTGCGGTCCACGTGGTCCTTCAGGTCCTGAGCCTCTGACAGCTGCCTCATCAGCTGACGCTTCTTCTCCAGCAGGGGGAGCTGCAGTCAGGTTAGAATTACAGATTATAGTCTGATTATATTTTTAGATTATAGTCAGATCATAGCTAGAGATTATAACCTGATTATAGCTAAAGTTTATAGTCTGATTACAGATAGAGATTATAGTTTTATTACAGTTAAATATTATAATCTGATTATAGCTAGAGATTACAGCTATAGATCATAGTTTTATTACAGTTAGATATTATAATCTGATTATAGCTAGAGATTATAGTCTGATTACAGCTATAGATCATAGTTTTATTACAGTTAGAGATTATAATCTGATTATAGCTAGAGATTATACTCAGATTAGAATTAGATATTATAGCCTATAGTGACATTATAGAAAGGAGATTAGTCAGATTATAATTAGAAATTACCACCATAATATAATTGGATATTATATTCAGATTATAGTTAGATATTTTGCTAGAGATAATCAGATTATACTTGGAGATTATTGTCATATTATAGTCAGATTATAAATATAGATTATAGTCAGAGATTATAGTCTGAAATTATAGCTAGAGATAGACAGATTATTAGCAATTATTGTCATATTATAGTCTAATTGTAATTTGAGATAATTGGATATTATAGTCAGAGATTATAGTCTGAAATTATGATTACAGATTATAGTTCGATATTATAATTAGAGATAGTCAGATAATAGTTAGAGATTGTTGTTATATTAGTCTCATTACAAGTATAGATTATAATAAGAGACTAGATTTAGATATTATATTCTGAGATTTCTGAGATATTCAGATTCTACTTATTTATTCTAATCAGATTACAGCTATATATTCTAATCAGATTATATCTATCTATTCTAATCAGATTGTGGTTCCTCAGTGTCTCTGACCCTCTCGTGGTGCTCCGTCTCAGGGTCCAGTGTATCCAGGGTGGTCTCCACCCTCAGGAGCCTCCCAGACAGAGACAGCAGCAGAGAGACCACTTTGTCCAGGTCCCCGATGAACATCCGGAACTTGTCCACCTCGTTGGGTTTGCACACACACACCACCAGGCTCTCCACCTGAGGAGCACACACACACGGTTACACACACAGTCGGATGTGGGTGATTAAGAGGGTGTGTCTGGAGGTGTGTGTGTGTGTGTGAGACGATGTGTGTGTCCACCTCGTCTCCCAGCTGGCTGTTGGCTCTGATGTCGTCCTGCAGTCCTCTCTGAGCCTCCCTCAGGACCCCCAGCTTCTTACGGAGACTCTCCATCAGCTGCTTCTGCAGCACACAGGAACATGGTTAACACACACACACACCAACACACATGAGCGAGTGTGTGTGTGCGTGTGTGTGTGTGTGTGAGTGTGTGTGGTTCACCTTGTACGTCAGCTCGTCGTCGTCCTGGTCTCTGTGGTCAGTAAAATCCTTCATCTGGGACAGAAGCTGAGCTTTAGCTGCTGAGGTGCTGTAGTAGGAAGAACAGCTGGAGCTGGCTCCAGAACGTCTGGGGAGGAGGAGGAGGAGGAGGAGGAAGAGGAGGAGGAGGAGGAGGGAGAGGAGGAGCAGGAGGAGGAGGAGGAGGAAGAGGAGGAGCAGGAGGAGGAGGAGGAGGAAGAGGAGGAGGAGGAGGAGGAGGAGGAGGAGGAGGAGGAAGAGGAGGAGGAGGAGTAGGAGGAGGAGGAGGAAGAGGAGGAGGAGGAGGAGGAGGAGGAGGAGGAAGAGGAGGAGGAGGAAGAGGAGGAGAAGTTAATATACTGACACCAGAGCATCAAACACACTGAGCTGTAAAGTAAAGCGAATTAAAAACAAACTCAGAAACAGGAAGAAAATCAATGAGCTGAGTAAACTACAAAAAGCAGACAACGAGCTGAGGAACACGACGACCACTAGTGACAGGACGAGTGTGAACGCTGGTTTCAACCAGCAGAGGGAGACGGCGACACAGCACAGAACACACACAGCACAGAACACACAGCACAGAACACACACAGAACACACAGCACAGAACACACAGCACAGAACACACACAGAACACACAGCACAGAACACACAGCACAGAACACAGCACAGAACACACAGCACAGAACACACAGCACAGAACACACAGCACAACCTGACTTTGTGATGTCACTAAACACACCATGGACAACTACACCAACACCACAAACAATAACCTCAATGATCATTTCAATATTAACAAATAACCTAATGTTACACAGTGATTTCATTCATGACTCAAATCTTGAATACTAGCACCAATAATTAAAGTAATAATATCAATATTTGAATGATAATAACTTAAATAAATGACAATTCAAATGATAACATCATTACTTTAAATAATTATAACTTAAATAAACTAAATGATAACAACTCTTAAATAATGTTAAATATATATTATATTATATATATTATTATTATTATATTAAATATATATTACATATATAATTAAGTTATTATTTATATAACCTAAATAATAACTTAAATATTAACATAACAAATTTGAACAATAATAACTTAATAACATAAATATATATATTCAAAAAAAAATAATGATAGATTCAATAATAACTTAATTAATAACAGTCAATAATTTAAATAAATGAATGTATAACATCAACAATAATAATTAAAGTTACAAGTTATTTAGAGACAAATCGGCAAACAGGTACAGATTTAATTTCAGGCAGAGCAGAGCAGGATATTCTGAATATTCTGGATATTAATGTTGTTTCTGACATAATGACAGAGTTGATTCTTTACCACTGACCTGGTTCCTGCTGAGGCAGCAAAAAAAGCAGAAGAAGACATGAGCAGAGGTTCAGAACATGAATGAATCTGGTGTAATTCATTAGGTACATAATTAATGACCCCCCCTCACCTGTCCAGGCTGTCTGTGTTGTGGGGCCTGTAGGCTCCCCTCCAGCTCTCCTCACTGTTGGGGGGGAACAGCTCGTCCAGGCTAAGCCCCTCCCTCCCGTCCCCGCCCTCCAGCTCCTCCTCCAGAGACTCCGCCCCCGAGGCCCCGGCATCGGGCAGCGTGTCGATGTCGGTCTCCAGGACCGTGACGGGCAGCGCGAAGCAGGTGAGCTCGCCGGCGACCGGCCCCTCCCCCGCCGGCAGCCCCTCCTCCTCCTCCTGGAAGTCGTCGATGTCCGTTTCCATGGGGACGTCCAGGTCCGCCTCCAGGCTGTGGGCGGGGCTCGGGCTGAGGGTGGCCTCTGATTCGGTGGCGGGTTCGTGGCCCCCCCGCGGCGGGAAGCCTCTGCCGGGGCTGAGCTGCTGCTCCTCCGCAGGGAGGAAGGGCCGGGGGGGAGCGCCCGCCGCCTCGCTATGAATTCTGGGAGACGGGGCTCGCTCCCACTCGGCTGCAGGTCTGACGGCGGGTCTCACTGCTGCTCTGTCCTGGTCCTGGTCCTGGTCCTGGTCCTGGTCCTTGACCTGGTCCTGGACTGGACTGAAGCTGGAGTCCATCACAAAGAAGCTGCAGATGCACAAAGAAGTTAATTCTAATTAATAATAAAATAATAAAGTTTTATTTTTTGCAATTTAATTAAAAGATAATAAATTGATATATATATATATAGTGCAGCTCACCTGTTCCCTGCACCTGCTGCAGGTGGGGGCGGGGCAGGTGGAAGCTCCGCCTTCTCCCATTCCCCGCCGTGCGTGCTCCTCACGTCCCCGCCCCTCTCTCTCGTGGGCGGGGCCACCGGCCTGAAGGAGCGTCTGGAGAACATGGGGCTGGGCGGAGCGACGGAGAAGCTCAGCGGCTCCTGAAACGGAGCCTGGCTCTGATTGGCCGAGCGTTCCTGGGTTTGGCCGCAGCTGCAGTGCGGGCAGCTCTCCGTCACTTCCTGCCTCTGCGGAGGAAGGCTGTAGGACCTCTGCCTGGTGTCGGCCGGGAGGAGGGACGAGGGGGAGCTGGGGGCGGGGCTTCCTTCTCTGGTGGCGGGGGCGGGGCTGATGGCGTGATGGAGGTGTGAAGGAGGAGCAGTAGTAATAGAAGAAGAGAACAGGGCGTGGTGGGACGCACGTCTGCGGTGAAACTGCTCCCACTTTGGCGGCGGCGGCCTCGGGGGGGGCGGCGTCTTCTTCCTGCTCAGAGTGGCGCCGCCCACCGGCTCGCCACCGCCTCCCTCCTCCACCTCGCTCAGCGTCTGGCTGGCCGCCGAGGAGATGGAGGGCGACCAGCGGTGGCTTGCGTCGAAGCGGAGGTCGTTCTCCGACATGGCCCGCCCCCGCAGCGAGAGGGGGGCGGTGGGGGGCGGGAACCCGTAGCCGTTGCGGTCCTCACGGCCCTGATAGGGGGGAGGAGCCAGCTGCTGTGGGGGCGGAGCCGGCTGGCTGACGCCGTCTGCAGGTCTGGGCTCACGTCTCCAGCTGGGACAGTCCCTGTGGGAGGAGACGAAACCAGCTGATCACAGGACACGACAGGTTCAACCTCATCAGGACTTAAAGGAACTGAAGATTTAGGGTCAAAAGGCTCAGGGTCAAAGGTCAAGGTCAAAAACTCAGGTGAAAAGATTCATCATGAACAATTGAACATATATTTTATATTAAAGACAAAGGGGTTGAACACTTATTCATTGACATATTTGAATATTTAAAAATGTGCTTAAAAGTACTAATAGTTCCACAGTAAGTACTTTAGTTACTTTTTGGAGGAGAAATAAGCAGTAATTAGTAAATCACTAATAGTAATTTGCCTGGCAAACAGGAACCTTGGAGGAACATTCTGGGAGCGTTCCGTGTTCGCTGGGATCACGTCGCAGCAGCGAGAAGCTGATTGAAAGAACAGGGTTTTTTTTTTCAGGGAAAAACAACGATACACAGGGAAAGTGGTGGAAATTACAGTAAATGTTTCCTGTCCCGCTCCCAGACGCAGTGAACCGCTTCGGTCCGGGTTCAGGTCTGAGTGGAGGCCCCCCCCCCCAAACTGGCCGAGCGTGACCACGGCCTCTGCATTAAAACGTGCAGGAATCACCCAGCATGCATCATTACGCTCACATGTCGGGGATGATTGCCCTGCGAGCTCAAGAGCTCATTACAGCCCAATCACGGCCGCCGGGGCTGCTGGGATTTCCTCCCCCAGACACTCGTTGCTCACACAATCAGGACGAGCGTGCGTCGGCTTTGTGATGTCAGAGAGGCACGGTCGTAAAGATGGAGGATAATGGAGCGAGAACAAAGACTCCTGATGTCGTGTCTCACCTCTCAGTCAGGCTGTACTTCCTGTTGAGAGAGGCCGCTTCCTGTCGCCGGGCGGAATACGCCTGTGGAAATCATCAAGAGATGGTTAATAACAGCAGAGGAATGAAGGAAATGATCCTTAGGCTGTTTTACTGTGTTTATTTAAACGCTGCCACACACTGGTATTTCATTTTAATCCCATTTTTTTGATTATTTAGTGTATTGTTCAGTATCTGTTGGACAAAGCTTGGTAAAAAAGACGACCCCTCACTCCCTCCCATTTTATGGGACTTTCTAACTTATGTTCAGTCTTCAGTGGATGCATTTTGTCAATCTATAATTTCTAAGATCAGGTTTTTGCAAAGTGATGCAACAAGATATAACTTGTTTAATCTTTCAGAGCCATAAATATGATAAAAAATACTTTAAAAAGATGAATTTTCAGCCTTTTTTTTTCCAAATTTCTGTCATTTCCATTCAAATATTTATTTGCAATTTTTGAAAACGTGAATAAAGAGAGATGGATGGAACTATTAAAGTCATGGGAGATTGAAAAATCCTGACGTTCAGGAAGTTTTTACAGGAATCAGATCATCTGCAGACGACTTCTCCCCCAAAACCAACAGAGCAGTAAAAACACTGATGAAAAAAAATGTGATTTTCTACCGAAAAGTTAAACATTTGTCAGAATAAAAACCCACAACTCAACAGAGTATTTAACAGACTTAGCCGTCATTTTTTTAATCCAGATGATATTCATAATAATTCAGTCACACACCACCTGCTTTATATTCTTTGCTTGTGTTGGGACGGGGATTCTGATCCGGGTTGAACACACACACACACACACACACACACACACATTCAATAATTCTGCTCTGAATGTTCCGTCCGCATCAAAGCGAACGTTCTGTATGAACGTGAGGGGAGAACAGGAGGTTTCTGAAAACACAGCTGGATGATTCATATCGTCCGTCAGAACACACTCACTGTTACATCTTTATGTGTTTAACACACACTCTCACACACACACCTTAATGCTTCCATCCTGATAGTTAATTAATCTATTAAATATTAAAACGAGTAATTGATGAGCGTATTTTAGTGTTCTGACTGGTTTTAATCAGCAGGCCTATTTGTTTTGGAGAAACATGACTTGAAGGAGTCTTAACCGGGAGAAGACTCCAACTCCCATGATCCCACACTGCTTCATGACATCATCAACTCCGTCTTTCGTTTCTGTTTTGATTTGAGACCCCACCCCAGCTCACTAACACCTTAAGTTTATGGTTATATTGCTGATGCCAGAATAACAAACAGCTACTGGACGTGAACCCGGATCCTTCATGAACTTCACAGACACGTCCTGTGGCAACACGTGACGTGTTCTGGTCTCACCTCTGTAGGCGTGAAGCTCCTCGTCGTGTTTCCCTGCTGTGGAGGAGGAGGAGCTTCCAGAGGTTGTGAGGAGGCGTTGACGGGGTAGAAGGCGGATCGCGGCGCCTGGTTCTGGCCGTTGGAGAACGCCGGAGGTTTGGCGTGGAAGTTGCGGAAGTTGTCGTCTGGACGCGAGGCGAGCTGGGCGTCCGCCTCCCTTCTTCCCTCCTCGCGTTCCCTCTCGAGCTCCTTCTCTCTTTCTTTTTGTCTGAGACATTCCTTCTCCCTCGTCCTCTCCAGCTCTTTTTCCCTCTCCAGCTCCAGCTCCCTCTCTCTTTCCAGCTCCCACTGTCTCGCCCTCTGCTCCCGTTCCGCTTCCCGCTGGATCTCCCTCAGCCGGGCACGTTCCAGTTCCGTTTCCCTCTCCTGTCGTTCCTTCTCCTGCTGCCTCTCCCTTTCTCTCAACCTCTCCTCCCTCTCCCGTTCCCTCGCCCTCTCCTCTCTCTCCCGTTCCCTCGCCCTTTCCTCCCTCTCCCGTTCCCTCGCCCTCTCCTCTCTCTCCCGTTCCCTCGCCTCCTCCCTCTCTTTCTGCCTCTCCCGGCCGCTCACAGACTGCCTCCTGGCCCCCATGGCGTTCAGAAGCAGGGGACTTTCCTGCTGAAACCCCCCCTGGTAGGAGTACCTCCTCTGGGACAGGTGCTGACCGAACTCCCCCCCTCCCTGGTGCTCCAGATCGTGGGATGGCTTCCTCTGCCGGCGGCTCGACAGGTTCGAGAGGTTCGGCCCGTGCCCGCCCTTGCTCGTCTCCTCAAAGAACTTCATCCTGTCTGCGAACGGAAGAATGTCCGACTCGTCCATCCGAGAGCAAGAGGAGGAGCGGCCGTAGGAGGAGGAGGTGGCGGAGGAGGAGGTGAAGGCGCAGACTCCGTGCCGTGACCCTGTGACGCCCAGCACCCGCCCGCCTCGCTCCGTCTGCCGGCCCGGATCGGGCTCCGGTTGGAGTTTGTGCTCGGGGGTCCAGCGCCAGCGTCGGGCCTTGCCGGCGGGTGCTGGTTCCTCCACGACTCGGATGCCGACGCCAAAGTTGGGCACACCCGGGTCCAGGATCTGAACGGACCTGGATACGTTGTTGTTGTGGTGGTAGCTTGAGGACTGGAGTTGAGCCTGTGAGGCGTCGTGGTTTTGTTCGTTGGATATGTTTGATTTTTCAACCGGTGCTGCGGTCGGAACTTCTGGGGGACTGACAGGCGGGGCGATTACGACTTTGGTACTCCTCTCCTGGGCTGGCACGTCGGATTCCTCTCCATCCTCGTGGAGGTCCTGACCCTCCTCCTCCTGGACGATCTCACCGCTACAGAGCAGCCCTCCTGGGCCCCGGCTACTCTGAAGCTGGGCCTTCTTCCTCTGAATCTCGTTACGGAGGTTGGTGGCAAACCGCTCGCTGCGGCGCCGGTTTCGCCGGTGGTACCTCGACTTCTTGACGGCCGCCTCTCCTTCCACGTTCTCCTCTTTTCTCTCTACCCCCGCCCTGATGTCCACCTCTCTCTGCTCCTCTAGTAAAGTGTCCATACTCGCTGCGGCACTAAGAGGCTCGAAGTCTCCCTCCGATATCTGGTCGGATCCCGACTTCCCCTGGGCCGATGATCCAGTGGGTTCCCCTGGTACACTCACGGAGCGGCCCCAGGTGTGGTGGTGCTGGATCGGGGAGAGCGACTTGCCGTTCACGCCAATCCCATCCACCCTCTCGCCCGAATCTCCCTCGTCCCCTTCTAAGAATACCGACCCCGGGGTCGAGCAGCGGCTGCCTCCCCACTTGTTTGATGGGGCCAGGTGATTGTAAGGAGCTTCCTGGCTGCTACAGGGAGACAACGACGGATCTGAGGGGTACGACGGATTGTAGGACTCCGACGGCGCGTTTTCGCTGTTGAACTGCAACAGCTGCACTTGCGTAACGAGGAGCTTCTCGGGGTCGCTGTGCCGGTGCAGCCCCGGAGAGGAGTGCTTGTCCTCGGAGTGCGTGATTGAGGATTCTGCAGGTAAGGAACCAGGACCCTCGGAGGTGGTGGTGGCACTCACCAAGTCAGAGAGGTGGTCTGAGTTTGTCTCTGAATTGTCTCTTTCAGCACTGATATCACACCTGATGGGTCCGGGTTCTTCAGCCTGATTTTGGATATAGTAGGATTCTATGGTGCTAGTTTTGAAATTCCTGGTTTCAGCTTCTTCCGGTACAGAGAAACCATTATGAACTGCAGGTTCAACATTTAAGGAGGACTTGTTTTCTTCAGAGTAGACACCAGAAATTTCAATCGGCGCAGAGGCGCAACGTTTGCTGGCAGCGTTGGGTCGATTCCGAGTCGCCTTGAAACTGTCCTTCCTGGTCGGCGGCTGAGGGGGGTTCATCTTTCTTTCTGTTCCCCTTTCTCCGTTTCTTATGATGTCAAAGTCTCCTCCCCTCTGCTCCTCCACGTAGCAGCAGGAGGAGGGCCTCTCTTTTAGCTCGACGGGCCTCGGCCTCTGCCTGGTCAGCGATCTGGACTTGATTACGATCAGGTTGGCCTCGTCCTGGGCCTCGCCAGATGAGCCCCCCAGGGTCGAGGCATCGCCGCCGGGGCAGCCTCGGCACGCTGGCCCCAGGCCCTGGAGGAGGTTATCCATGGAGCAGGTTTCCCCGGGCCTGAGCGGCACCGTGGCGTAGTCGGACGTGTTCGAGCTGGCGGAGAAGGAACTGTAGGCGGAGTCTCTCTTGTTGTTGAAGAGGACCGGGTCCACGGGCGAACTGTGGGAGTCTGAGTACGGCTGCGTGGCGGGCGTGGGGGTGTCCAGGCTCTCCATGGAGCCCAGGGAACTGCTTCTGTCAGTGGACGAGTAAGGCCGGGACAGCTGACCCCACTGCATGGACAAGTCACTGCAGAGACAAACAGGGACAGAAGGTAAGTGACTGAGAATTCATGCAATTCTGGAGCACATGTGTTAAACTCAGGTCCTGGAGGGCTACTGTGGGTCCAGGTTTTTGTTCCCACCAGGCAGTAACACACCTGACCCTTAGAGCATTTGCTTAGGACCTTCATCAGTAGAATCAGGCCCTCAGGCCTTACATTAATCACCAACTATTTTGATATTCGATTAATCAAATAGTTTCTTTATTCTTTTATAATAGTAAACTGTTGGTCTTTGGGTTATGAAGTGTTGGTCTGGAGAAAAAAAGACATTTTAGGTTAATTAATAATAGACATTTTATCCCATTTCATGAACCAATCAACCAATCTATTAATTTAAATGAGTCTAAATAATTGATAGAATAATCTAAATATTAAAACAGTCTTTTAAAATGTCACGTTGGTCTCCAGGAACTTGCCACTTGACATTTTTCATGTCATCTTAAGTAGTTAAACAGTCCTTATTTTCTATCCCAAACACTTAAATAGAATCACAACCATCCTTTCAATATTATAGCAAAGAACTGAAAAATGTTTTTATCAAAGTTAACCTAATGTCTCCTAAGGGATGTTCCTGTGGTTCCTGTCTACACAACAGCACGTTAGTCCATCGAGTGACAAAAAAATGCATGTGGAGAATATATGCAGTAAATCATCTTTAATTTCCAAGTGGCAACTTGTAATTTCCCCCAGAGACAGACACACACACACACACACACACACACACACACAGAGTATGTCCTTCTGGAATAAAACTTCTAAACGGTCCAGCTGGGCAATGTGTTTTCTATCAGCGCTGAGCCTGAGGATCCACGGCAGCCCCCCCTTGTTTTATAAAGACCCTCAGAGGAAGCCTCTTTAGGCGGGGAGGGATTTCCTCCTCATCAACTCCCACCGCCTGCAGGCACAGCGTCTCTAACTCATCCCCTTGAATTCTCCTCATCCTCTTCCTCATTCCTTTCTTCCTCTTTGTGGATTCCTACTGCCCCATCTCCCAAAAATGCAATATATATATGTTTTTGAAAATATTCCTTCAAGTTTGAATGATATCAGAGCTAATAACCTCTAGATTCAGATGAACTTTTCACAGGAATAAAAAGCGGGAAGCTTCAAAAAGGGTAAAATCCCTGGAAAGCTGGAATGGATCCCTGTCACCTCATCCTCATCTTCAACCATCAAACAGTAGACTTCTGGTATTCTGATTTAATGTCGTACTCGACTCTTTTCCCTGTTCTGATTCGTGTTGTATTCCATCCATCCTCAGCACACATCATCCATCCTGAAAGAGGAATCCCTCCTCTGTTATTTCTTCCTCTTTTTCTCTGTTTCCCGGATTTTTTTTGGGGAGTTTTCCTTGTAAATGGAAAAACCCATTGAAGCAAATCCGTGATTCGTGATTTCTTTTGGCTCTACAAATAAAACCTGACGTTCCACTTTCAGCTGTGTGCAAGTAAAGTGATAGGAAGAACTGTTTGTCATAAGGAGAACACCCAATATTATCGTTATGGGATCAAATCCCACCCGTAAAGGCAAAATTATTGTGGTTTTTCTGTGTTTCCTTATTCCAACAATAGGGAAAGTTGCCAGGGAGATTTTTGGGAAAAAAAGAGCTTTGATGTGAGAATCCAGCAGCAGACTGTCCCTGGGCTGGTTCTGTGGTATTTATAGTTCATAATCCATGCAAAGATCTGAACCCCCCCACCACTGCTTATTCTTATCAAATATGATTATGAGCTTGCGTAGTCGATTGATTTTGGTGGTCGGTGGGGTTTGTCTTTTCCGCTATTAGGCATTATGAGTAAATAAAATTCCTTACAGGAGCATAGCTGTGGTTTTGCAGCCCATTTATTACAAATTATATCATGTCTATTTTGCAAAGGCTGTGTTTTAGAACATAATGGATTTGTTTGTGAGGCGACCACTGGTTTCCATTCGTTTCTGTACAAAATGACGGAGAGTAATGTTATTGCAATCACTGATAAACCATCAATTGAATTTTTTTTGTCCAAGCCAACAGTCCACAACCCAAAGATCACTAGTTTATTATTATAGAAGACTAAAGAAACCAGGAAATAATCAGATTTGAGAAGCTGGGAGAGGTTTAATTTGATAATCAAATAGAGTCATTTAAAGAAAAAAAAAAGACATTTTAGATTGAATCTCCAGCTGGAAAACAGCGATGGACATTTTACAGAATTTCATCAACCAAACAACTAATGAATTGACTGTTTTAATAATTGACTGAATAGTTGCAGCCCTAAATAATGCTGCTGATAAAATCCTGATTCCTCTTTGTGTGAGACGAGTGTAAATGTGGTTGATCCCTAAACAAGACTGAGACCAGAGCCGCTTCTATTTTTATTTCTGCTGCTGTTTCCTGACATTTTTAAACACACATTGTTTATTGTGGATTACAACAATTTCAGTGAGTGAGTCGTGTCAGATTGTGTTAGATTATGTTTAATTTTAAACAAGCTTTCAGAGCAAACAATAAAGAGCCAGACTGGATTAAAGCAGCCCCCAACTGCTGTGATTGTGTTTCCTCCTCTCCTCTGTTTGGGCTTAGTTTGAGAAAACAATGAAATATCTCGCATGGCTGTCTGATGGGCAGATTGGATCCTCTTGGACAGGGATGAGTCCAAATCTGCAGAATAACGTTCTATCCTTGGTCACAGATAAATGCTTTTCAGATGCTTCGCTGGAGGCGTTTTGTTGCTCTGCTTTTCTTTTTGTTTTGTTTTTTTTCTTATAAAAGGTCCAGTAATTCATTTACAGCATTCAGCAGAACAGACTTGGCAGAAACGGCACCTGATATTCATAAGCATGCTTTAATTAGTTAGTTAAAATAAGAACTTGTGTTATTATTAACTAAGATTGAGGCACTAAGATTAGGACAGTAGCATAGAAGAGAATTTCACTTTTTTTCCTAGTTGCAATCTGCAACTTCATCCCTAGATGGTGCCAGAAATCACACACTGTACCTTTAATATAGAAACTACACACTGTACCTTTAATACAGAAACTACGCACTGTACCTTTAATACAGAAACTACACACTGTACCTTTAATACAGAAACTACACACTGTACCTTTAATACAGAAACTACACACTGTACCTTTAATATAGAAACTACACACTGTACCTTTAAGACAGAAACTACGCACTGTACCTTTAATACAGAAACTACACACTGTACCTTTAATACAGAAACTACGCACTGTACCTTTAATATAGAAACTACACACTGTACCTTTAATACAGAAACTACGCACTGTACCTTTAATACAGAAACTACACACTGTACCTTTAATACAGAAACTACACACTGTACCTTTAATACAGAAACTACACACTGTACCTTTAATACAGAAACTACACACTGTACCTTTAATACAGAAACTACGCACTGTACCTTTAATACAGAAACTACGCACTGTACCTTTAATACAGAAACTACACACTGTACCTTTAATATAGAAACTACACACTGTACCTTTAATATAGAAACTACGCACTGTACCTTTAATACAGAAACTACACACTGTACCTTTAATACAGAAACTACACACTGTACCTTTAATATAGAAACTACACACTGTACCTTTAATACAGAAACTACACACTGTACCTTTAATATAGAAACTACACACTGTACCTTTAATACAGAAACTACACACTGTACCTTTAATACAGTAACTACACACTGTAACTTTAATACAGAAACTACACATTTTATGATTAATCTTGCACTTTTGTGGGCAATGTTTTCTTTTTGGATGTCGTGAGTAAAACTGGACCTCATGGATCCTCCACGCTGTCTGAGGCTCCTGAAACACCAATTTTCTACAGATAATCCTCGTGTTTCGTCCGTTTCCGTCAACACGAGGCTGCATAAAAAAACACGTTTCCAGGACGTCCACTCCAGGCCTCGTCTGGCATCTACTGATCTACTGACTGCTGCTCTGGGCTCCGTGTGATTTATAAATGGCGAAATACGTATGAGCTGTAGTTTGAAGGGCCTGAAACTTGTAAAAAAACCCAGATAAAGCCGCGTTATCTGCCTGAGAAAGTGGTGTTTGAGGGAAACGAGCGACACACACACACACACACACACACACACACACACACACACAGATCGGGGAAGCGGCTGTATAGATTTGACCCGGTGACAGAAAGAGGAAAAGAGAGGAAATGAGACGGGAGCCCCGGACAGGAAATGACAGTCACTCCCGTCCAATCAGACAGGCAATGCGGAACATGTGAGTGTGCGGGACGACAGCGATAAAAAACCATCACACACACACACACACACACACACATTCACACATACGTGACGGGACATGTGAGACGTGTGTTCAAGCACTGATTGAATCGGTTAGTGTCACACACACACAAACATTTTATGAGTACAGATAACCCAAAAAACTAATTTAATTTTACTCCTACACACACACACACACACACACACACACACACACACACACACACACACACACACGGTACAGAATGTCCCTCTCCTTCAGTTTATTGAATGTCTTCCTCTCTTTGTCCACATGTTCTGGGAGTCACATGCCATTGTCCAGAGTTATGCCGGGAGCTGCCTCCTCATCTCATGGTGTGTGTGTGTGTGTGTGTGTGTGTGTGTGTGTGTGATGAGATCAGGCGGGAGAAACTGTGGGAATACACACACACACATACACACATATATACACAGTTATCTAAACCACATGGGACTATTAAATCTAACAGCGGCTCATTATATCACTGATTCTTATCATACAGAAACGGTCCAGTCCAGCTCTGACGGACCATGAATCTAAAAAAACAAAGACACGCAGGTTATTTTTATTATGAGTCAACACGACGGACGGCCGGGACTTCCTCTTTCTGTGGAGAGATGACGGTTTGTCTGTCGCATCATTGCTTCTTTCAGGATGAAACACAACCCACCGGGATACGTAAAGCTAACCAAGAAGCCACATCAAAGTACCAAAAATGTTCATTTTCAACAATATTTCCAAGGGAAAATGTCATTTTAAGATGTGAAACGAGTACTTCACATTATATTAAATATATATGTATGTATACTATCAGTGTTATTATTATTATTGTAATATATTATATTGATAAAAATGTGAGGGGTCTACTCACTTTGTGAGACACTATATATGTACACTACATCATAAACATATTCTTATTTTTTAAAGAAAAGCACTGTTTTTTTTATGAAGATTACATTAAACTAATCAGAAATACACACTACTACACACTGTGAATGTGGTAGCTGCAAATGTCTGGTTTTTAATGTAATATCTCCATAGGTGTATACAGGCCCATAATTGCATTAGAAGCTAATGGACGATTAGAAAACCCTTGTTATAATTACGTTCATTTAGCCAGAAGAAAATTATTTTAAGTAAAATTCATTCATTCTAAACTTTTTAATGTACTGACTATATTTTCTAGTCATTTTGCGACTCATTTGATAAATAAGAGTGTGACTCTTTTCCCTGGAAAACACAAAATTGTGTTGGTGACAAGCGTAAAGTTAAAGCACTAATTATTAGTTTATTCGTTAAACCCGGTTTAGACCTGGTCCAGACTTTATCCGGTCCCTTCTGGTCCCAGAGGACAGACCCCCCCCATGATAAGTCCTCAGACTGCTCATATCAACCCACAGGATGAGTAACGCTGACTTCGCCCGTTTACTTTGTGACATCAACGGGTCGCATTTAGCTTCTCGACCGGCGGATCTGATTGGCCGACACGAGGCATCTAAAATAAACCAATGGGCTTCCTGCGTGGGCTCATGGTGACTCAGTGAGAAAATGAAGAACATGAGGTCATCGCTTCCTTTTAGGGACAAAAGACAAAGTCGCCGCGAGCTGCCGACCAATCAGAGCGCAGCTACGGTTTGGCCCCGCCCACTTCAGACATGACAAACTTCCTGTGATTATTCACAGGGGAAAAATCTATTGATTATCATAATTATCAATCGTGGTTTAAATGTCTTTAATGCCAATAGGACGTCGATCAATACTAAAAAAAATGCTGTTTTCATGTCGTTTCAATCAATTATCAATTATTAGGGCCGATTTCATCAATCGAATGATTGATTATATGACAAATTGTTGCAGTTCCAGTTTAGACAACATCCCACATTAGCACAACATTATTAGAACATCAATGTTAACCACTGATGATTGATTGATTGATTGATTGATTGATTGATTGATTGATTGATTGATTGGGTCCTGGAACCTTCTGTTTTCAAACTGACATTAATGACCAAATGACGAATGATCAGCAAAGAACTATGTTATTGATCTAACTGATCAGGAATAAAAATTCATATTATTATTGATCTGAGTGATCAGAAAATATCAGGTGTTTGATCTGAACCATCAGTAAATAACCAGTTTTGATCTGGTTATTGATCTGAGTGATCGGCAAAGAATCATATAATTGATCTAAGTGATCAGTAAATAACAGGTTATTGATCTGAGTGATGAGTAAATACCAAGTTATTGATCTGAGTGATGAGTAAATACCAAGTTATTGATCTAAGTGATGATAAATACCAAGTTATTGATCTGAGTGATGATAAATACCAAGTTATTGATCTGAGTGATGATAAATACCAAGTTATTGATCTGAGTGATAATAAATACCAAGTTATTGATCTGAGTGATGAGTAAATACCAAGTTATTGATCTGAGTGATGATAAATACCAAGTTATTGATCTGAGTGATGAGTAAATACCAAGTTATTGATCCGAGTGATAATAAATACCAAGTTATTGATCCGAGTGATGAGTAAATACCAAGTTATTGATCCGAGTGATGAGTAAATACCAAGTTATTGATCCGAGTGATAATAAATACCAAGTTATTGATCCGAGTAATGAGTAAATACCAAGTTATTGATCTGAGTGATGAGTAAATACCAAGTTATTGATCCGAGTGATAATAAATACCAAGTTATTGATCTGAGTGATAATAAATACCAAGTTATTGATCTGAGTGATGATAAATACCAAGTTATTGATCCGAGTGATAATAAATACCAAGTTATTGATCCGAGTGATGAGTAAATACCAAGTTATTGATCCGAGTGATGAGTAAATACCAAGTTATTGATCCGAGTGATAATAAATACCAAGTTATTGATCCGAGTGATAATAAATACCAAGTTATTGATCCGAGTGATGAGTAAATACCAAGTTATTGATCTGAGTGATGAGTAAATACCAAGTTATTGATCCGAGTGATGAGTAAATACCAAGTTATTGATCCGAGTGATGAGTAAATACCAAGTTATTGATCCGAGTGATGAGTAAATACCAAGTTATTGATCCGAGTGATGAGTAAATAACAGGTTTTTGATTCGAGTGACGGCGTCTCACCTGTTGTCGGTTGTGTGCCAGGGGAGTGTGTAGGGGCCGCCGGGGTGGAGCTGCATGGCAGGGGGAGGGGGGAGGGGAGGGCAGTCGGCGGGGTCGAGGCAGGGAGGGGGAGGAGGAGGAGGAGGAGGAGGAAGAAGAGGAGGAGATGGAGGAGGAGGGGGAGGGGGGAGGGGCAGCTCCGACAGCTTGGTGAGGTGCCAGGAGTGAGGCCTGATGAGAGGAACGCTGCGTCTGGAGACAGGAGACACGTCTAAGCGTTAATATTCATACAAATACACAGCACAAATGGCAAACGTTATATTATAGGTTAATGTGTCATATGTGCAATTATGTAATGACATTTCTAACTATAAGTCCATTTCTGTAATTGTAATCCTGATGACATGCATTATAATTATATAGGAGATGGAAATTTACCATTAAAAACAACAAATACGTAATATATAAAGTCAAATGAAGCTGTAAACTGCACAGAAATGACTCATGAGGTGATTATTTTACAGTACTGCTGCTTGATGCTGTATAAACATACTGTACATGCATGAAGTCACTGCTAATAAAGCAACTTGCCAATTATACAGCGTTTTTTTCCATCCTGTAACCGTCTCTCATGTGATTACAGCGTTCATTCGGCCCTTAATTTAAAGCAGCAATAAACATGTTTGGTCTTAAACAGGAGGATTTGTAACCACAGTCATAAGAGTCCTGGAACGCCGGGATTCACGTAAAATCCCGACAGCAGCTTCCAAACTGTGAGTTAGTTCATTCAAATGCTGCGAAAATCATCACATCAGCTGAAGCTGCTAGAAAACAAGATAGAAACCTGATATCCGCTAATTCACTGATGCACACTTCTGATTCTATACGCCAGAGACTGTGTGTGTGTGTGTGTGTGTGTGTGTGTGTGTGTGTGTGTGTGTGTGTGTGTGTGTGCGTGTGTGTGCGTGTGCGTGTGTGTGTGTGTGTGTGTATCCGACAGGGAAACAGCAGGAGTGTTGAAGGAAGAAAGAAACGTTATAAACGGGACATTTATAATTTCCCAGGGCCTGAATGGAACTTTATTTTGGTAATCATGTCTTTCAGAATAAGAGTCTTGAGGGAATTGTGGCGATCATAAAAAAAAACAAGCGGCGCTGCTGTGAGAGTCGAGGCCCGAAACAGGAAGTGATGTCATAGTTCAGACCCAGGTGATAAATAAGTGCTGAGCAGAGCGATGAATGAATGAATGAATGAATGAAGGCTTTATTGTCCTGGAGGGAAAAAGCTGCACAAAAACCACGAAAAACCAGCATGAAACCATAGTTTTAGAGAAAAACGATGTTCTATCGGACTTTTATGAGTTCGAGAGCATCACTCAAGTGGATTTATCTCACTTTTCCAAATTGACTTGAGACTTTTCCGGTGACTCGGACACATCCAGACCTACAGGCATCATTGTGTGGCGCAGCGCCACAGAATGAAAACAGAGCATGACAATTCAGTCATTCTTCTCATTTTGGACATTTAGCCCCATTTCCATTGAACCATCATGTATCTGAAGCATAAAGATAATTGTACTGATCCTCCAGTAGTGATTTTTCCAATATAATATTAGTTCAAACAGCAGATTTGAAAGCGATTGTTGATTGGAGCAAATCCAGCTCTGGTTTCTTTAAACGTGTTGACAGCAAGTCAGATTAGAATTAAACTTCACATTTGAGGAAACAGCTGCTGAATAAAGACGATACTGATAAAAAAACCCTTTAATAGAGACTCAAAAAAGACTCGAAGACCTGAAACCTCCAGAAGAATCTGTAAGTCCCAGAGAACGTACAAAAAAATAGACGAAAACATTCCCGGGAATTTTCAAGGAAAAACACATTCGGAGGTAAGAGGTTTTTTTTTTGGGGGGGGGAGAAAAGAATGCGGATCCTGGCACCGCGCTGGAAATGGGAAAGGGAAAGGTTTCTGAGTATTATTGTTTATGATAAAGCAGCAGCAGCGGGGAGAACCCGCTCCAACACAAACAGCCCGGTTTCCTGGTCCCGGCTCCTTAAGACGGATCCTATCGGAGCCGCCGATTGTTCCGACTCTGCCGACAATGTCCTTAAATTATCCCCTGAGAAAGTTTATGCGGAGCCCGCGCATGAATATGTGGGAACTATCCAAACTCACCCAGACAAAATACCATTATGGAACCACCACAAACATCAGCGGGACCCCCCCCAACACCACCCACCACTTCTCCAACTTTAGCTTCCAGAGATTGATGACTGAGAAAATCCAAACAAACGATGTGACGCCAGAGTTAGAAGGAGACGGAATGTACGATAAAGACAAAAAAAAGGAAAAAAAGCTCCAAATTATGATTGATGTGCAGATTTCACAACCTGAGAATGTGAGTCGGAGGCCGTGTGGAGTTCGGTAGCGACGCAGGAGAGAAGGAAGGAAGAGTTCATCCAAACCACAGAATCAATCGGAGCTGAATACATGATCTGGCAAAAAGGAGGGTGAAAAAAAAGGGATTTTTCTGCCGTGAAACAAGGGGGGGCTGAAGGTGGCAAATTGTCGCTGGCAAGTGAAAACCTGGTAACTCCAAAAACAACAGTTTTTACAGGAGATGAAAAAAAGAAAAAAAAAGGTCTTGGAAGAAAATACATCATTCTTAAGTCAGTTTAATGCTTTACTACTAGTTAAAAATCCACAAAAACTGCACACAACATCACAACAATTCAGTATTTATATATATATAAAAAACCTGGAGAATATTCAATTTCCGGGTATACATCTTCGAATCATTTAAAAAGAACGTTTTTATTGGCTGAATCATATCTGACACAAAAAAAAATTTGTGGACACACATTAGTCAACTTTTAACCTGGATTAAACTGTCCTTTCATTCCATGAAAACTCTAAAGTTAAATTAAACTGATGTCAGTTTGTCCCTTTTTCATCACTTTCCCAGGTTCTTCTTTGCCTTTTGTTATTAAATGTAACTCATCAAAGTGATGAAACTCAACAAAATGTGTCCAGCTCGTCAGATTTGAAGGTCAAATATAACAGGGTGTTATCAGCGTATAGTTTGACATGATGCTGTATTTTAGTAGCATCAATTACCCCCAAAATGTAGATTAATTACTGTTGATATAATAGTTAAACTAAACTAATGTCAGTTTGTCCCTTTTTCATCAATTTCCCAGGTTCTTCTTTGCCTTTTTTTATTGAACGTAACTCATCAAAGTGATGAAACTCAACAAAATGTGTCCAGCTCGTCAGATTTGAAGGTCAAATATAACAGGGTGTTATCAGCGTATAGTTTGACATGATGCAGTATTTTAGTAGCATCAATTACCCCCAAAATGTAGATTAATTACTGGAGATATAATAGTTAAACTAAACTAATGTCAGTTTGTCCCTTTTTCATCACTTTCCCAGCTTCTTCTTTGTTTCCTGTTTTTTATTGAACGTAACTCATCAACATCCAGTTTTGACTTTTAGAAACCTGAGATGTGGAGAATTTACAATGAAGTGATGACACATGTTTAATGATGAAGATCCTGGAACTTCCTTTATTTCTTTATATGTGGCTGCAGATTTATTGAATTTATTGCTATGGACATCACTTTATATTGAATTATTATTAAAGAGTAAATTGTGAAATTTAAACTAAATTCCTATAAAACGTTACAGCCATCATGAAAGAAGTTTTTTATAATGATTTGGTCAAAAAAGTCTTAGACTTAGGCAAAAAATATAAAATGTTAGGTTATTCTTAAATTATAACCTGTGAAATTTAGACTAAATCCCTATAAAACATTACAGACTAAAGCATTTATTACTCACCATTAGGAAGTGGTTTGAGAATCATGTTTTTTTGGGGCAAAAAGAAGCTAATAATTAAACAGCCATTGTCCTGTAGGACATGAAGAGTCTGATCCTTTTAATTCAGGATTAAAGTGATTTTTACCAGACGTGGCAGCAGCATCGAGAGATGATTTAGGACAAAAACTAGGTATATATGGTAAATATGTAGTTTGTCAGAAGCAGGTGAAGTTATCTCCTGCCTTACTGTAAATATTTGATACCTTAAGCCCTGAGAGCTTCTTCTTCTCCAGCCACATGTTTGACACCTCTGGTTCAGACGAGTCTTGAAACCTGAAATCGTTTTTTTAAAGCTGAAGCGTGTCTCATCGGAGCCAAAGTCAGAAACCTCCATCGTCGCCGAGCCGTGACCCGGCCGCTACCTGTCAGTAACACGCTAAGAGGAGTCACATGCATCACGCTCTTTAAGGTGGGGGGGGTTAACAGCGACTTCTTTATGCGGCGGCCCAGATGAACCCAGATAAGAGCTGAACGGCCGCCGCTGTCCCGTCACTGCCACCGCAAACAAGCGAGAAATTCAATCAGGTTTACAACAACACGGCCAACTTCTATATATACATCAAAAAAAAAAAAAAAGAGGCCAAAAATAAATCGATGCATAACTTTAAATGCCTATTTATATACTAATTGAAGTATTATTTTCCTACTCATTTCTGTAGTTATATGCAAAGGAAGAATACATACATAAATAAATAAAATAATGAATGAATTTAATATATGGGGGCATGCATATGCATGGGCAATGCCACAACACTATATATCTAATGTATTTACATGCAAAAGAAGGATATATGATAATAAATTGCAATAAATTGGGGCAGAAGTGTCAAATATTTTACTACAAAAACTGCGTTAGCTTTTGTGTACCTGAACTATACTGAAGTCATTTTTTTTAACTTCTACATTTTACATTTTTAAACAATTTTCTGTACTTCACAGCCTGTAAATCTGCATCATCCACTTCATAAATGTCTGCAGCTGCTTTTATCTGCATCAACAAACCAAAAAAAATCATAAGTAATTGCAATTACTAGCGTAATCAGGCTGTTATTTATGATGGTGGAGCCAACCTGTGTCTAATAACCCTGATACGTTAAATGCTGTCACAAAACTATATTGGGAGAATGCCTTTTCAAAAGCATTTAAAGGGACAATACACCACATAAACTGCTAAATCTCTGCAAAAAGTGATTATTATACAGGCTTCTTCAATGTGTTTGCACTGTAGTAAAATACTTGACTTTCATTGTGTCTGAAACAGTTTTGTCCAACATTATCATTTTTTAAGATTACAGTCATTACGTCTTCCAGAAACATGTTTTAGCGCAGGGGTAGTGATCATGCAACCTGTGCTGCAGCCTAAACTCTAATTTTATACTTCAATTACTGATGAAACCATTCATTTAACATTATTTACTCGTAAAAAGCCTGAGTTGATCCTTCTACTTGTACAGAAGTACTTTTTAAACCCAAAGAATTTTCACTTCTACCTGTGAAATGACTTTTAACTTCTGTGCACATGCAAAGGACAAATGCATGAATAAATAAATACATGAAAAACATTAGAGCATTCATTGACATATGATTTAAACGATGATTAATTCGATTTTATTTTTATAAAATCCGGAGATGTGCAGACGGCCGTCGGAGGCGAGAAATCCTCCGTCTGCAGCTCTGAATGAGGCTCTATGAGAGGATCCACTGGAATGTCCCGTTTTTACGGTCAGAAACTGCGACAGCTGACTGATATCGCAAAGGTCAGCGTGCACACACACACACACACACACACACACACACACACACACACACACACAGGCTGAACAGCAGCAGACAGAAAAAACACACGAGGACATGAAATCTTTGCAACAAGACAGAAGAGAAGAAGATGATGAAGGGAACCTAAATAATGGAGAATATGGTGTTTTTAGTTGTGTTGTCATGTGCTAAGCAACGACCCCCGACCCCCCCTGACCCCTCCAGACCCCCCCTGACCCCTCCAGACCCCCCCGACCCCGACCCGGTCAAAGATTTTCACCCAAATGCGAGCAAAGACTCGACGTACCCAACTCCTGATGCTGAAGGGTCGACTGATCCCGGCTCAGCTCCCGGACCCAAAAGGTCAAGTTCAAAGTTCTCGGATACGACCTCTCTAAAAATCCCCCACCGGAGCGGAATGTCCACCTCGTAAAAAAGAAAAAATAAAAGCGTCTTTTCTCTGGTCCTGAGTTGTGGCGAAGAAGAAGAAGAAGAAGATGAAGTAGAAGTCCGGGAGCTGATGCTCCTCTGAGGAGGTGAAGGAGCTGGCAGGTTGTGACCGAGAGAGGAAAAAAAAGACGAGCGACGATCCTCACATCAACTCGCCCTCCTCCTCCTCCTCCTCTTCCTCTCTCCTCCCTCACTCCCCTCGCTGGAAGACAAAACATGGCTATTTCTCCTTCTGCACTCTGCATTTCTCTCACTCCCACCCTCTCTCTCTCTCTCTCTCTTTCTCCATCTCATTCTTTCCCTGCCTCTCTCCCCCCCCCTCCAGCAGGATGTGAGTCAGGCAGAGAGGAAGTATTGTGGAGAGCAGATAAAGTGCTAAAATAATACCCAGAGTTCCACACTTGTTATTGTTTGATGGGGAGGTGCAGAGGTACTTCCTTCTTCTGTGTGTGTGTGTGTGTGTGTGTGTTTGCAGAGCAAGAAAATATGATGGAAAGAGCAAATACAGCAGACCGCTGGACAGACGAGGGACTTTTCACACTGGCAGAAAGACGGGGAAAACAAAGTGTGGTGAGAGAAGAGGAGGAGGAAGAGGAGGAAGAGGAACAGGGGAAAGAAGGATGAATGGATGAATTGGAGAAAAGAAGAAGAGAAAGAGGAGGAAAATGAAACTGGTAAAATCTGAACCAACAGCCAGAGCTCGATCAGCCTCCAACGTTTTTCTGACCAGTTAATACCTGAAGAGAAAGATGGAGATGGTTTGATGAGATGTGAGCATCTCACCATTCAACCAACCATTTAACAACCAACCATTCAACCAACCAACCAACCAACCAACCATTTAACCAACCATTCAACAACCAACCATTCAACCAACCAACCAACCAACCATTCAACAACCAACCATTCAACCAACCAACCAACCAACCAGCATCAACCAACCATTCAAAAACCAACCATTCAACCAACCATTTAACCAACCATTCAACCAACCAACCAACCAACCAGCATCAACCAACCATTCAAAAACCAACCATTCAACCAACCATTTAACCAACCATTCAACCAACCAACCAACCAGCATCAACCAACCAATCAACCAACCATTCAACCAATCAACCAACCATTCAACCAACCAACCAACCAGCATCAACCCACCCTTCAACTAACCAACCATTCAAACAACCAACCAACAACAACCAACCAATTAACAACCAACCATTCAACGAATCAATATGCAATATCCTTCCATTTAACGAACATTGACCCATTCAAAAAAAACAAACAACCAACATCCACCGAACAACCATTCAACAACCAACCAACATCAACCAACCATTTCACTACCAATCAACCAACTAACATTGACCCATCCAACCAACCAACCAACCAACCAACCATCTAACTCAGAGCCAGAGCTCACTCTGTTCTGTTAAAATAAAAGAAAGATGACGTGTAGGCATCTCAACCAACCGAGCAACCATTAAACTAACAATCTTGATGAAGAGAGAGATGGATGAAATGATGCAACCAAGCATTCAAGCGTCTATCTAACCACAGACCAACCAACCTCCGACCATTCAACCATCTATCCACATCCAACTAACTTACTGACCAACCAACCAATCAACCATCCCTAAAAGCCAATCTATCAATCAACCGGCCAACCAACCGCAGCGCAGCAGACACTTAATAACAGCCTCAGTGGGCTTCAAAGCATTTCCTGGAGACCCATATCTGCTACAGACAGAGTGTGTGTGTGTGTGTGTGTGTGTGTGTGTGTGTGTGTGTGTGTTATGTACATGAATGTGAGCAGATTCCTCACATTCTCTGTTTTCCCCTCAGGAGGGTGAAGGGGTAACGGCACTCAACAGCCTAAACAACACCCCCCCCCACCCCCCCACGACCCTTTGTCTTCACTGCAATCAGGACCTGTTGTTTGCTTTATGAGTCCCCTGGATGGTGTGTGTGTGTGTGTGTGTGTGTGTGTGTGTGTGTGCTCATTAAACGTTTAGCCGCTGGGCACAAATAACTTAGGATAAAATAGTAGAAAATATTAATTTCAGGAGACCAGTAATGTTCTAAATCTAAAATGCAATCTAAAGGTTTCATTTGATATGAGGTGCATTTGTTGGTATTTAAAGATAAATTATTATTTCCACCTAGAGCTGCAAAATGAGTCAATTTATCATTTTTTTCAAATATCACCTTAATCACCAACTATATGATAATCGATTATTGGATTTTAGCCATTTTTAACAAGAAAATGTCCAAATTCTCTGGTTCCAGCTTCTGTTCTCTGATTATTTCCTGTTTTTTTACTCTTCTTTAATAGTAAACTGATGATCTTTGGGTTGTGGACTGCATTTCAATAATCAATAGATGAATCCACAATCGGACTAGTTGTTAGTTGCATAAAAATGAATAAAAGTTCCTATAAAAATACAAACAATCAAGCTTCAAAAAACAGTAACGTGCTGTTATAAATGGAGTTAAATCATGTAATTTTATATATTAATCTGTATGTAATAAAAAAAGTGTACACACACACACACACACACACACACTACATACCAGGTAATCAGTACAGTGAGACTAGGCTCATTCCAGAGGTCGATGGCAGGAAGGGTGAAGTCCACTTTGGTCTCTGCAGCACAATGTGCTGTTTGTTACTGCTGTGTGTGTGTGTGTGTGTGTGTGTGTGTGTGTGTGTGTGTGTGTGTGTGTGTGTGTGTGTGCGTCTCAGCCCTCTGTTGCTATTTATTCCGTCCGACTGTCAGACATACGTTTAAAAGTGAAGTTTCCATGAGGAGCAATGTGAATCACACTGATCTTTAGCTTAAACACCACAATAAAAATTTCATGTTATTGTTAATGTTAGCTCCGATCGTCGCTTTTATAACTGTAGACAGAGGCGAATGGTGACTAAAATCCTTCATCTGCTTAAAGAGAGATAAACAACAGCAACAACTAGATGTCAGAGGTCAATCATAAGTGTGAAAAAGTCCAGTTTCTGTGTCTCTGATGACGTCTGACGGCACATTTCATTCTGATTTCAGTACAGAACTACACAGAAACACCTTTAGAACATGTGTCCACTGTCTGCATTACTTCTAGGAATGTGTGTGTGTGTGTGTGTGTGTCTGTGTGTGTGTGTGTGTCTGTTGTACTGTGTGTGTGTGCGTGTGTGTAAATGTGTGTGAATGTTTCTGTCTATCTGTGTGTGTGTGTGTAAATGTGTGTGAATGTTTCTGTCTGTCTATCTGTGTGTGTGTGTGTGTGTGTGTGTGTAAATGTTTCTATGTGTGTATGTCTGTCTGTCTGTGTATGTGTCTGTCTTAATGTCTGTGTGTGTGTGTGTGTGTGTGTGTGTGTGCGTGTGTGTAAATGTGTGTGAATGTTTCTGTGTGTGTATGTGTCTGTCTGTCTATCTGTGTGTGTGTGTGTGTGTGTGTGTGTGAGAGAGTCAGACCAGTGTCATGTATCATGAGTCGCAGTTTAATGGGCCAGTTAATAAAAACCAGGCCAGAGGAGATAAACTGTAGCGGACCACACGCAGAGGCCCCACACACACACACACACACACACACACACACACACAGACACACACACACACAGACACACACACACAGAGGCACACACACATCTTTTGTCTTGTATCTGTACATATAGGAATATAAAGAAAGATAATAACCATCTAATGTTCCCAGAACACAAAGCAGCATCTTTAAAGACACAAAATTATTTCGTTTATTATCACACAAGACAAAAAAGCAGCTTTTTCTCTTTTTGAACTGTTTATTCCAAAAAACTTAGGATTCATTCTCCAAACTCCAGAATGAGCGACCAGCTGTGAACAGAGACACAGTTTAACAGGTAATGAGACTCATTGATGATTTTTCCAGCAGCAAAAAAGGTAAAACCTGAAGCTAAAATACAGGTTATTCCTCCAGGGCTGCAGCTGATCTGGATTTTATTGATCTGTGTGTGTGTGTGTGTGTGTGTGTGTGTGTGTGTGTGTGTGTGTGTGTGTGTGTGAGGAAGAGGTCCTGAGGAATGTGAGGAATGTGTATTGTTCGCTCTGATGTGAGCAGACTATTGTGTTTCATGGTTCTTGGCAGCGAAGACTTCAGACTGGCTGTGGTCTCCAGAGACCCTGTGGTACCCAAACCTAAACAACAGGGTGTGTGTGTGTGTGTGTGTGTGTGTGTGTGTGTGTGATGAACAGATGAGCTGCAGCAGGAAGCTGAAAACTCTTCCAGGAACAAACGATGAAAACAAAATGTTTTGAATGAACGAGAACAAACAAACTGTGAAAATGAGGAGCAAAAGTGAGACCAGGACTGAGACCAGGACTGAGACCAGGACTGAGACCAGGACTGAGACCAGGACTGAGACCAGGACTGAGACCAGGACTGAGACCAGGACTGAGACCAGGACTAAGACTGATTCCATGACAAACACTAGCGACTGAGTCTAGGACTGAGACATTGAAGGATGAGTCCAGTACACAGACCAGAGACTGAGACCAGGACTAAGACTGAGTCCATGACAGACACCAGTGAGTCCAGGACTGAGATGGAGCCCAAGACTGAGACTGAGGACAAAGTCCAGAACAGACAGAGACTGGGACAGTATGAGACCAGGACTGAAACTGAGACAGAGTCTAGTTCCTGGTAGTACAAAAATGCAATGGAGTCCAGGACTGAGACCAGAGACTGAGTCCAGAATAGAGTCCAGGACTAAGACAGACTGCAGGAATGAGATGGATTTCAGAACTGAGACATAGTCCAGGACTAAGAATGAGACCAGGACTGAGACTGAGCCTGGTCCAGCATACTGGTCTTTCTACTGCTGTCTCCTGAGGCTCCGCCCCCTGCATCAGTGAAGTCACATGACACAAATATTTTTCCTCCTTTTTTTCTTTTTCTTTCTTTAGTCTAAATATTTGCTGATATTTAGAATATTTATATTAAACTCAAATTACATAATTTTGTTTTAAATGACTGATTCGAACTTCACACACACACACACACACACACACACACACACACACACACACACACACACACACACACACCTGCATCTAAAGAGCTGTTTCCTGTTCTATCAACAGCTGCAAATAAATGGCGGCTCTTTTGTTCACTGCTTCTTTTCTCACACACGCACACACACACACACACACACACACACACACACACACACACACACACACACACACACACACAGAGTTTATTAGCCGATGCATTAAAGCCGGACAGGAAGCAGGGATGGGAAACTTTGGGAAGAACAGGAAATGATGTAGAAGTGTAAGAATGTCCTTCTGGCTCGTCCACGGATGCCCGCTGAGAACACACACACACACACACACACACACACACACACACACACACACACACACACAGATATATAGACACACACACACATTTTTGTGAAAACAGGAAGTACTATAGGCGAAACATTTCCAGGTCGAGGCAGCAAAACATCCCGACTTTCTTTCCCTTCCACAAATATACTGGAAACATCAGCACTCACCTACAGACCGAAAATATAGAGAAATACTGACAAATATGAAATAATGAATGATGGAGTGATAAAACGTCATCTGATTGAAGTGACGGTGGAATAACCATCATCAGGTTCTGCCAAATAAATACTCTTTATCATTTAAT
This sequence comes from Eupleurogrammus muticus, assembly GCA_036785175.1. NCBI lineage: Eukaryota > Metazoa > Chordata > Actinopteri > Scombriformes > Trichiuridae > Eupleurogrammus > Eupleurogrammus muticus. The sequence continues at coordinate 18,679,017 of JAYKQN010000017.1, read as the reverse complement.
TCATTGTTTAAATTCATTCAATAAAACTTATTTACCTTGATGATATTTTCTATTATGTTATTTAATGTTTTTTTTATTGTTTAATGCTGGTGAAAAAGCAGATAAATCAGTTTATAATATGTTTATTATAGTAGCGTAGTTAATCCTCACATTGTTTGACAGCTTTAAATAAATGAACATGATCTCTTTATTAACAGCAGCCTGCGAAGCTGCCGACCACAGTTCAGCAGAAAAGTCTCACAGAAAAAGGTTTTTCCAGCCTTGATTCTTTTTTTTTTTCAGCTAAACCTCTGCGTTTACATCGTATAATTAAATCCACGGTTACAATTTTTCCTCTCGCTGCTCAGCTCTGACATTAAACGTCCAACAGGAGAAACCCTGTCGAGCCGCTTCCTGACGTTTAATTGAGCTTAGAATAACAGAAACGGGCAAAACTCAGTTTCTCACACTTGGAAAAACTTCATGTTCTCTCACACACACACACACACACACACACACATTTAAACTGCTGCAAACACACAATGACACAAAGAGTGTGTGAGTTATTTATATTTGTATTAAAATGCGTACTATGTCCATATCAGACCTCACCTGTGGAGAATGATAGGTATATTTTTACTAAAACTAATGATGAATTTACTACTTTAATCGCTTATATGTTCAACAATTCACAACAGATCTGAGACTTTTATTCCAGAGTGAGCGAGAAATGAAGCTGATTGGCTGAGGAGGAGTAAACTTTCATTGGGGACCAATCAGAGGTGGAGCAGGGCGGGGCCTGTTTATACAGGACATTTGATTGGATACAATTCCTTTTGTCGCACAACGTGAGTGAAATAAATATTTATTAAGAGTCTATTTTATTATAATATTTAGCTTCATCATTTATAATTCAACACAAATTTAAAATTGAAGAGTTCTTTCATACATTTGAGCATTTAAAAATTTAGTAGAAAGGAACCCAGTAACTAGTTTAGTTATTTTTTGGTAGAAATAACTAGTAACTATAACCAAGTACTTTTATCACTTTAATAATTTTCCTAACACTGATGAAAAGTTATCATCTGACCTTGTTTAGGCAGCAACACGACTGATGTTCAAACATTCCACTCTGGAGTCTGGTGTCTTCAGGACCTCGCATCAGCGTCGTCATGGAAAAAAAATATTCAGTTTTGCAGCGAAATGGATCGACGTTCAAGTTTTTTAAGTTCTAAAAATGGCGGAGGGAATCTGGGGCGATCTGAAGCTACCGAACGTCAGACAGATACTAGAAGAGTTTACTGGCCTGCTCACACACACACACACATACACACACACACACACACACTTTCTTTCTAATGATCTGCTGAGTCAGAAACAGGAACAAAGATCTGTACCAACAGTCTCTTTGTTATAAAAGAGGTGGCCACAAGTTTAAGGCCTTTTTCCACTGTTAAACTATACAAGCAGAGCCAAGTGTGTGTGTGTGTGTGTGTGTGTGTGTGTGTGCGAGTGTGTGTTCCTTGTTCCTACAGTAATGAATAAAAGCCGACTGGCGCAGGCTGTGACGTGATTGGCACCGAGTCGGGGTCAAAGGGCGCCGCGGGTCTCCACCCCAATAACGGAGCAGAGAGGCTGCTGATTGGTGCCAGTGAGCTGTCAATCAAACGGAGAGCGTATATGCTGCCAATACATCAATAACAGCTCAATGCGTGTTAGAGTTTATTCTACTGATCGTGTGAGCTTACAACCAACTTAACTGGTGCTAATGAACTAACAGACGATTAATATAAGATGTTTAGATGTGAAATTAGTTATTTCTGCATCCAAGTTTCACCAAGTAGATTTTCACAGAATAACAAACAACCGTAGAAAACATACGAAGGTAAAAACAGAGAAACAGAAAATACCAGTACTGACAACAACATACTGGAAACATACCAGAAAATACCACTGTGTGTGTGTGTGTGTGTGTGTGTGTGTGTGTGTGTGTGTGTGTGTGTGTGTGTGTCAGACAGAAACAGAAGCAGTAACCATGGCAACATTCTGGGAGCTGGACGGCCGATCTGGTTTAAAAGCCAGAACGAGACGCTGCCAAACAGCTGTCTGAATATGTGTGTGTGTGTGTGTGTGTGTGTGTGTGCATGTGAGAGAGTGAGAAAGAGATCATCCCAGCACCAGTAAAAAATAAAAAAACTCCAGTCTGGGTCAAGCTGACAACAACTACAGAGAAGATCAAAATCACGGAGCTGAAAAAGGTTGAAAGAAACCAAGACACAGATGGAAAAAGCGAAGCTTTTATCTCTTCACGAGTTGTCAAACTTTATTTAAAACAAACTTTCATGTGCTGCACACCCACGGAGTGGCACCATCGTGATGGAAACTCAACTCAGGCTGTTTAACTACAAGAAGGAATAATCTAAAAGTATCCAGAAGCTGCAGCTGATGAACAACATTCACTGAGTTTTTTAGACACTATGAATCCAACCAGGGGGAAAACAAGAGCAGCCGGTGTGGCTGCAGGTTTCTGTCCAACCAGGCAGTAACGAAACGTCCTTAGCAAGAACTCTAGTGGTTGATTAGTTGGACCCACACCAGCCCTTCTGGACCAGGGTTGCCCAGGTCTGCCTTAAAGGCACAGCTGGTGGTTTCTAGCACCATCTAGTGGCGAGTCTGCAGGCTGCAGCCGACTGATCGACCAATCAGCTGCTGAGCCTGGAGTTACAACCAGCAATTAACGTTTGGTACATGATGCTGGTTTTTTTTCAACAAGTTCAACGTGTTCTTAACGAGTAAAATAAAAAATAATACAATAATTTTCTCACCTATGAAATATAATTTTTGTCTTCTCACTATTGTCTGCGTTTTACATGTACAACAACATTAACGTTCGCAAGATGAGACAATCCTAAACTAGGTTCCTAACAATAATAAAGTGCAGTAGCTTAAGGCCACTTTTACCTAGTGTTGCTAAAACTACAAAACAAACAGATATGACAGGACAAGACAGCATTCAGAAGCAGCACAGAGTCATTCTCCCCTGTTGGGAGAATCACGACCCCTGAGCAAGATGGCGGCAGCAGATACATGTCCGACAAACCCAGATGTGCTAGCTACGTGTTTATATCTTTACGTCCACTAGTGCAGTGTCCGTACAAAGTCTGTATTCTCATATTAAAGCTGATGGATTGGATGATCTTTGCATGTCCCACTGCTCTGCTGACCATAATATGTGTAGTAAATGGTGAAATGATTAATCCTTCTGTGTTTTCACATCGTTTTAACAAATGAAATTTGTGAACGCATCTTTGAATTTCAGCCTAGTTTATACTTGTAGTTTATATATAAGATGCTGCAGCTAGTGTGTAGAGAGTTTTTCTCCTCTGGAAGAAGAAAAGACAGCAGCATGTGAACTTTTCTTACAAAGTTTTGGCGTTATAAATAAAGTACATGGCCGCAAAAAGGAAGTAAACGAATGTTTGAATGGTACTGAAAATGTAAGGATGTAATGATCTATAGTCATGATGCAGAATAATACTGCTGTAATATTGGAACAAAAGCATTAAAATTAAAAGCATATGGGTTTTGTAAAATATATTTCAGGGTATATACGCAAAAAAATGCTTTGACTTAAACCTGGTTCTGCTGCTTATGAAGAAAGAACGCTGCCCCCTACACCACCACAGCACACCTATGGGATTTTAAGTTTTAAAGATAATAATGATGAGAATAATGTCCTGACCATCCGTCCAAACTATTTCACAGAACCGAAACACACATCATTCATGCACAAACTATATCTGAAAGTTAAGGTTTGATCCGACAAACAGAGAGATACGCGAGCCACAGACTGACAGACCCCCCTTTGCTTCATAGATAGATAATCAACCTTGTTTCAGACAGTTTTCAGACTTCCTGAGGTTATGTTTGGGTCAGGGCCGGTGTTTACTATCCGTCAGACCCCAGACACATTGTTTGGATTCGGCCACATTCTTTAAGTTTACGCAAATCTACGAGCGAGGTCGGCGAGTGCAGGAGGTTACACACACACACACACACAGGTTACAGAACAAAACACACACACCCTTCTGCCCTTATCAGCAAATACGCAGGAAATTTAAATCTATAATTCAACTCTAATCGCTTGTTTTTTTAAGGATTCTGGTTCCAACGATTAACACACATCAGCTCGTCCTCCGACACCTACGAGGTCAGAGGTCACTTCCTGTGAAGCATCCTCTATCTGAGAACACTGACAGTGTGTGTGTGTGTGTGTTTCCTTCCTTCAAGTGTCGGTCAAGGAGAAGAAAACAAGACGACAGACGACAAACTCGCAGCATCCGTTGTTGTCGGGAACAAAACGCTATAAAAAATACTCACTTTGAAGTCGGCGAACTATTTATGAGAGGAATCTGTGTGTGCGTGACAACAACCTCGATGATGATGATGATGATGATGATGATGACGGAGAGTCGTGTGTGTGCACCTATTTCACTGTGAGTGTTTACCTCCTGACGGCCAGCTTCAGGATCCTGTACGACCCCTTGATGAGGATGAGGGCTTCCTGTCTGCTGCCGTAGAGGGCGGAGCCGTTTATGTTAATGAGCTCGTCGCCCACCTTCAGCTTCTTGCACAGCGCCGCCTTCCCTCCGTCCTCGATCTGCACGGGAGGAGGAAATAAAAAACAGAAGATGAGTTGGTGGAGATAAAAAAAAAAAGAGGAAAAAGTTGGACGGCAAACAGTAGCACATTCAGAATAAAAAAAACACATTTTTGGGGGCTTTTTGTTTAACCGTCTGTCACCGTGGGAACGGCGTCCCCAATAAGCATCTTCCAAAACCAGACTGAAACCACAGAAGCCCCGTCACATTCCTCCGAAACAGGCTGCGAGTGTCTGGGTCACACAGTGGGGAGCTCTGTGCTGGGGATGGATCACTGGGACGGTTCAGGGAGCAGAAACTGGGAGGTGAGGAGTGAGGAATCAGGAATAAGGTGTGAGGAATGAGGTTTTAAGTCTGAGGAATAAGGTGTGAGGAATGAGGTTTTTCTGTCTGAGGAATAAGGTGTGAGGAATCAGGAATAATGTGTGACGAATAAAGTGTGAGGAAGGAGGAATAAGGTGTGAGGAATGAGTATTTATGTCTGAGGAATATGGTGTGAGGAAGGAGGAATAAGGTATGAGGAATAAGATGCGAAGAATCAGGAATAACGTGTGAGGAATGAGGTCTGAAGTCTGAGGAACAAGGAGTGAGGAAGGAGGAATAAGGTGTGAGGAATGAGGAATAAGGTGTGAGGAATGATGAATAAGGTGTGAGGAATGAGGAATAAGGTGTGAGGAATGATGAATAGGGTGTAAGGAATAAGGAATAAGGTGTAAGGAATAAGGTGTAAGGAATGAGGAATAAGGTGTGAGGAATGAGGAATAAGGTGTGAGGAATGAGGAATAAGGTGTGAGGAATGATGAATAGGGTGTAAGGAATAAGGAATAAGGTGTAAGGAATAAGGTGTAAGGAATGAGGAATAAGGTGTGAGGAATGATGAATAGGGTGTAAGGAATAAGGAATAAGGTGTAAGGAATAAGGTGTAAGGAATGAGGAATAAGGTGTGAGGAATGATGAATAGGGTGTAAGGAATAAGGAATAAGGTGTAAGGAATAAGGTGTAAGGAATGAGGAATAAGGTGTGAGGAATAAAGTGTGAGGAATGAGGAATAAGGTGTAAGGAATGAGGAATAAGGTGTGAGGGGTGAGAGGTGTGAAGTCATTTTTAAACATAGTGTAAATAGTTATTATATCTTTAGTTTTTGATAAAATGTCTGTATATTTTGGCTTTTTAATGATGATAATAAAGACTATTTATGCTAATATACAAACTTGACACTGCATCAATACAAATAATCAGGCTTAAAATTCCAAAAGTATAGTATATGTAGTAAGGATGTTATAATTCTTTAAAATCAGTTGTATAATAATCTGTATTTAATGCAGTAACCTAGCCATCACCAATGCAACATGTGATTTACCTTTAAAAATATCAAAAAAATGTAAAAAGTGATGAAATAATCGCATCAATCTACTTATTTTAAGATTATATTATTTAGAATCTGACTTGTACTTGTTTCCTGTGAATTTACACACATGTAAATTCACTTGATTTTTGTAATTTTTTTGACATTTTCACATATTTTTGAAAATATCTGTTTTTTTGTACAGTGTAAAAGAAAAAAAAAACAAAGTCATGTATTGTTCAAACCAGCTGACAAGAGTCATACTGTAAACAGGAAACAGAACCAGGACAACAAAATATACAAATATAAAAGATTTCTGCTTTTTTAAGCAACCACACACACACACACACACACACACACACACACACACACACACATATCCTGTGAAAAGATGAATTCAAACACTGATCTGAAGCTTCTTTCCTCAAATCGAGGAGTTTCTTCTGGGTTTCTAGAGCCAACTGTTCTCTCTCTCTGCTGCTGGACAGGAAAACTCTGTCCGTCGAGACAAAAGAGGGAATTTTCACTGAAAAGAATGCGATTGTGGACGATTTCCAGTTTACTTCACGCCTGGGGCTTCAATTTATCTGCAGAGAAAACTCTTAAATATATTTTTTGACGGAACAAGGGACAAGAGAAAAACACATTAAATGCTCATATATAAAAAACCTGACAAAGACACTTTGTGAAGCTTTAAATCAGAATCTCCAACTGTTGTTGAAGTTTGAGCTGTAAAATAACGCTAATTTGACCCTGGAGCCTCGTCTCCTGATGCCTAACGGTTAACTTATTGATTATTGTTTTAGTATAAGATGACAGAAAACAGAAGGAATGGGATTTATTATTTCTCCTAATTCCTTTAAGTTTATTTCTCGTGTGTTTACTCTTCAAGCCTCTAATAAGCAGAATAAATGATTCTAGAGCTGCAGGTTAGTGGATTCATTGATTAGTTGATCGACAGATTAATCAGAAACTATTTTAATAATTGAAGAACAGCAAAAAAAACAACCTCTTCTTATTATTTGTCTTTATCTTCTGAATATATGAAGAATTTCAAAATTTAACAGAGTTACTTGACGATGAATCAAGACAACAGGGCTGCAACCAACGACTATTTTGACCGTTTATGAATCCATTGATTATTGGAATGATTGATTGATTAGTTGTTTGGTTCATAAAATAATGTAAAATGTCTATCACTGTTTCTCCAAAGATGAAGATTCAACCTAAAATGTCTTTTTTTGTACATAAAAAAATGACTCAAATTGATTAACTGATTTATGTGATAGTTGTAAACTCATTGATTAATTGACTAATCATTGCAGCTGTAGTTTACTGGGTAGATCAGGGTGTCGTCTGTAAAGAAGTTGAGTTCATAGAACATTTTGCCAACAGGAAGGAGGCAGATGATGAAGAAAATGAAATAATCTGATTTAATGGAGAGCTGCAATTATTCTGATGGTTAATTAATCTATTAATTATTGAATAAATAGATTTTAGTTCATTAAATTATGTTAAATGTTGATCAGTGTTTCTCAAAGCTGAAGATTGAACCTAAAATGTTTTTTTTTTGTCCAGACACACACGAACAGTGACGTTAAAGTCGTTTTCTGATGTGTGTGTGTGTCAATAAAGTTTGTGGTGTAAACACATCTGGATTAGACGTTCTCCACAGGTTCATTCTCCTCAGTTAACAATCAACAAACAACGGGTCGGATCACGTTTTACCATCGGTCTCCTTACGTATAAAACGCGCCGGGGGAGCGGCGGAGAGCCCGTTTCCCATCGTTCATTCATCCCTCGCCGCCGCACAAATCCAAAAGGAATGCATGTCAGGGAATCGCAGGTCGGATTTTTACGCTTTCGGAGTTTTTACAGACAAGCAGCAGGGATGTCGGGGAACTCCAGGAACCCGGATTCTAACCCACAGTGAGTCCTGCTCCATATGAAATATAAATATTATATATTCAAGATGAAGAAAAGTGTTTATGTCCCATTGCCCCAACAAAATTTTATTAGAATAATATTTTGTGACTGGCTTTTTTGTGCTTTTTCAAATAATAGTATAAGGAAAACTGGAAAATTTTCAAGTAAACTAGTTTGGTCCAACAGGCAAATACAATACTGTTATATATATATAATACTGTTTATATATATATATATATATATATATATAAAATACTGAATTTCATAATATACAATTTGACTCAGAATGGATTTCTTATGCTTGCAATCTGAACTTGTGCTGGATGTTTATTCTGAGTTCAAATCAAAATTGATTTTATTCTTTTCCTTAATTCCATAATTTAAGCCAGTTGAATAGATATTAAATTCAATGTTTAAAAACTTTGTAAAAATATTGAAAAATAAAAAGTCAATTAAATTCAGAAATGCAATGATTTTTAAATGATTTTGGTGACAGATTTGCTTCTATAAAATGGTTAGGGTCAAAATATGAGAGGCGGGGTAAATCAGGGGGCGGAGCCAATAAGGGGCAGAGCCAATCAGGGGCAGAGCTGATGACATGAGATGAGACGAAGCAGTGGATGTGAAGAAAATGATGTGACGTGAAGAACAGTGACAGGATCATGTGACCTTTGACCTCTTTAAAAGATTCTTGTTAATGCGACTGAATTTGAGACCAATTTAACTGTCTTCATTAAAGTCTCCCACACATAATAATCTATTTTTGACTATAGAAGGGTTGTAGATTATTAGCCCTGTGAACATTTAACGATTTACACACACACACACACACGCACACACACACACACACACTGGGGAGCCTGAAGGCTGAGCTGAGTTCATTTGCCGCAGTGTTTATGTTCATTTGTTTCTAATGAGTTCTTCATTATGAAAACAAACCAGAGGCAAAAAAAAATGCTTCAGTGGTGGAATGTCACACACAAACACACACACACACACACACACACACGCACAGTAAATTGACCTCTCATTAACCAGCGATGTAGTAAATACCATCAAGTCGTTTTCCCACCACGGAAACAGAGAAGAGAGGGAAGAGGAAGAGA
>JAYKQN010000017.1:18580000-18667500 GCA_036785175.1 Eupleurogrammus muticus | reverse complement strand
TTTTAATTAGCATTCATTCAGTCATTTAAACATTCGAGTTAAAGTTAAAGACTGTTTTAATGTGAAATAAGCACATGAGACTCAAATATTCTGCTCAGGTGACAGGGGCCAACATGTGATCCAGGTCCTGCAGGATCCCCGGGGTCGGACAAAGCCCCTGGGGGATGGGGGGTCTTCCAGGACCCCCTGCTGCTCCCAGCTCCATTGTCCGTTCCACTCTCCAGCTCCCAATCATAAAGCCTCGAGCTTTGGGGCCGAGAAGCGGATTCATGGGCCTCCGACATGGAAACGTGTCGCTGCCAGTTTCCTCCCACGGTTTTATTATAAATAGAATCTGAATTCACCTTCGTTTCCACTGCTGGATCACGGCCTTCACACTGACTCACTGAGTCTGACCGACTCCACAGAATAAAAGTAAAAACAGGATCATTAATCCAGCTCTATCCTGATAGACGAGTCATCTTTCTGTTAATGAAACCATTAATGGATCAGTTTGATTCATAAAATGGTGTAAAACATCAATTGCTGTTTACTAAAGAAGAAGATTGAACCTAAAATGTCTTTTTTTGTCCACAACCCAAAGATCAGTTTACTATTATAGAAGAATAAAGAAATAGTAATAAAGTAATATCAATATATATTCTCAATATTTACATCATCAATACTATAAGGAAGTAGAGATATTTTCACTCAAGGTGAAAGATGATGATTCAGCCTAAAGTGAGAAGCTGAAACCAGAGAATTTGGACATTTTCTTCTTAAAAATCACTCAAATCGACTAATTCATTAGTTGTTTGGTTCATTAAATGTTGTAAAATGTCGATCAGTGTTTCCCCAAACCTGAAGATTGAAGCTAAAATGTCTTTTTTTGTCCACAACCCAAAGATCATCAGTTTACTATTATAGAAGAATAAAGAAACCAGGAAATAATCAGAGAACAGAAGCTGGAACCAGAGAATCTGGACATTTTATCATTATATAATGACTCAAATTGAATAATCCTCTATTACCAATATTTGTAATAATTTGCAACTAATTGATTAATCATCAATTACATTTTTAATTCAAACCATGATTTGTTCACCCTTAATTTGATTGGTCCAAATAATTATGATGTAATTCAACTGGAATCCTGTCTCTGACTTGGTTTTAAATCCGGATCTGGAAGTCCAGGAGCAACGAGCTGGTCATATATTTTCGTTCTATATATATACGTTCTCCAGGCAAATCCTCACCTGTCCAATCAGAGAACAGGGGGGCGTGGCTAAGAAGTTGGTAGTTTGAGTTGTAGTCAATGGTTTCAATGGTTTGAGTGGTCTCAGGCCCTGTGGCGAGAACAGAAACGAGGGTCCAAACGAGGGAAACTAATTATTTTATAGTCGTCCCATATGACCCCATTCATTCGTAAAAATAGATATAGCATGTCTCCAGATGCAGCCATGAGTCATTTTTAAATTGGATTTTTTTGGAATTTAATATATGCTAATTGGATATATAACCAATTAGTGAACTTTCTTCATTGCCTCCTGGTGCAGATGAAATAATCAACCTAGTGGTGTGAAGGAGCCGTTGAAGCTCAGATGAGTCAACACTTGTTAATTTCAGGGAGAACAGAGTCCGTACAGACCGGGATAATCTGCAGGAATCCCATCGTCCCTCAGATATAATGTAAAAGAAGTTTGTCCTCCTTATGTTGGACTCGTGTTTGGCCCGCTGGGATGGTACTTTCTGTGTCTTGTGAGGCGAATCTAGACAATCATCATAAATATCGCGGCGGGTGGGACCCGGCGTCGGGTCATACGGCGTATCCCGGGTCAGGAGTTGTGTAACGCGGCGTAATGCGGTCTAATACGAACGACATGATGGCAGAGGACCCACAATGGCTCGGTCTGTTCTCCGCGGCTTGAAACCCGTCTTCAACTCTCCCTTTTTTCTCGTTTCCTCCGGGCTGCAGCTGTGACAGCTCCTGGTTTCTTAAAGTTTCTGGTTAGTTCCCTCCTTCAGGTGAAGCGATGACGCGTCATTACGGGTCAGTCAGAGTTTTCTTCCTTCTGAGTTTTCTCGTTTGACAGATTTTCAGAGGCCTGAAAGGGCGAAAGTGCCAAATATTTCACAAGCGTCAGTAACGAGGAGGTCGCTCAGACGGTGCGTTGCTTCATCGTGGTTGCTATGGAAACGGGCCGAAACTTTCAATCAAGTCAGAACATCAACATCAGCCCATTCAGTTAATTAGATTTAGGGATTTTTGATAAGAAAATGTCCAGATTCTCTGGTTCCAGCTTCTGTTCTCTGATTATTTCCTGGTTTCTTTATTCTTCTATAATAGTAAACTGATGATCTTTGGGTTGTGGACAAAAAAAGACATTTTAGGTTCAATCTTCAGCTTTTGGAGAAACACTGATTGACATTTTACACCATTTTATGAACTTAACTAATCCATTAATAAATGAAATGTTGGTTTTTTAGACATTTCCGCCATATGCAATATTTTTCATAATATTGTGATTAGGGCTCCAAATAACTATTTTTAATCTAGTCCACAACCCAAAGATCATCAGTTTACTATTATAGAAGAATAAAGAAACCAGGAAATAATCAGAGAACAGAAGCTGGAACCAGAGAATCTGGACTTTAATTTACTTAAAAAATGACTTAAATCTATTAATCAATTATCAAATTTGTTCAATTAATGTATTAGTTGGAAACTAATGGATTAATCATTGGAGCTGAAACCAGTTTACTGGTATAAATATATACTTGGTACACATTTGAGGTACTTCTACTTTCAGTTAGGGCTGCATATAACAACTATTAGTTAAAATAATTTATCAATTATTAAGATGATTAAGTTGTTTGCTTCATAAAATGCTGTAGTTATTACCTAAAATGTCTTTCTGTGTCCAGACCAACAGTCCACAAACCAAAGATTTGGACATTTTATCTTTAAAAGATTACTTTAATTTATCAAAATAGTTTGTGATTAGCGTAACACTTAGCAGCTAATTGACTAATCCTTGCTAATGCTGTAGTTTCAGCTCCCAGGTAGCAGTAGAAACACTAGAAATGTCTCCACATGAAGTAAAAACTAAACTCATCGCGGCCTTGCAAACGTGCCGAATAACTTCTCTCCCACTGCTTTTGGTTTCTGTTCCAAACAGGAACAGAAACACACACACACCCCGTCCACCTCTGCCCTCCAGTCCGAGCCCTGGGAGCCTCACACCCACACAACACAAGGCTCCTTTATCAGGGGGGAGGAGGAGGAGGAGGAGGAGGAGGAGGTGCAGCAAAAGAGGAAAAGCTGCTCCCACGCTCACACCGAGGCAGCAGCAGCGTGTGTGTGTGTGTGTGTGTGTGTCCAGCTCCATGCTGCAACAACCAGGGTGTGTTCTCTCCTTAAACACTGTTTCCATGAAAGTATTAAAGGCAGAAAAAAACGAGACAATGGTGCCCCAGACAGGGTAAAGTTTCAGCGTTCAGACACTGACTCAGCTGGACCACGATCAATAAGGAGAGGAGGAAAGATGAGGGAGAGAAAATAAGAGGTGAGGAAATTAGAGGAAAGCAGGGAATGATGGGAAAAAAGAAAAGGACATGAAAAAAGTGGAAAAAGAAAAAGGAAAAGAAAACAAAGGGAAACTATTATAATATTGGGGGATTATCACATTCAAACTTAAACCAACACTATCACATGACCAACACCATCACATGACCAACACCATCACATGACCAACACCATCACATGACCAACACCAACACCATCACATGACCAACACCAACACCATCACATGACCAACACCATTACATGACCAACACCATCACCATCACATGACCAACACCATCACATGACCAACACCATCACATGACCAACACCAACACTATTACATGACCAACACCATCACATGACCAACACCAACACTATTACATGACCAACACCATCACATGACCAACACCATCACATGACCAACACCAACACTATTACATGACCAACACCATCACATGACCAACACCATCACATGACCAACACCATCACGTGACCAACACCAACACTATTACATGACCAACACCATCACATGACCAACACCATCACATGACCAACACCATCACATGACCAACACCAACACTATTACATGACCAACACCATCACATGACCAACACCATCACATGACCAACACCAACACTATTACATGACCAACACCATCACATGACCAACACCATCACATGACCAACACCATCACATGACCAACACCAACACTATTACATGACCAACACCATCACATGACCAACACCATCACATGACCAACACCATCACATGACCAACACCATCACATGACCAACACCAACACTATTACATGACCAACACCATCACATGACCAACACCAACACTATCACATGACCAACACCATCACATGACCAACACCATCACATGACCAACACCATCACATGACCAACACCATCACATGACCAACACCAACACTATTACATGACCAACACCATCACATGACCAACACCATCACATGACCAACACCAACACTATTACATGACCAACACCATCACATGACCAACACCATCACATGACCAACACCATCACATGACCAACACCAACACTATTACATGACCAACACCATCACATGACCAACACCAACACTATCACATGACCAACACCATCACTATTACATGACCAACACCATCACATGACCAACACCAACACCAACACCATCACATGACCAACACCATCACTATTACATGACCAACACCATCACATGACCAACACCATCACTATTACATGACCAACACCATCACATGACCAACACCAACACCATCACATGACCAACACCAACACCATCACATGACCAACACCAACACCATCACATGACCAACACCATCACTATTACATGACCAACACCATCACATGACCAACACCATCACTATTACATGACCAACACCATCACATGACCAACACCAACACCATCACATGACCAACACCATCACATGACCAACACCATCACTATTACATGACCAACACCATCACTATTACATGACCAACACCATCACTATTACATGACCAACACCATCACTATTACATGACCAACACCATCACATGACCAACACCAACACCATCACATGACCAACACCATCACTATTACATGACCAACACCATCACTATTACATGACCAACACCATCACTATTACATGACCAACACCATCACATGACCAACACCAACACCATCACATGACCAACACCAACACTATCACATGACCAACACCATCACTATTACACGATCAACACCATCACATGACCAACACCAACACTATCACATGACCAACACCATCACATGACGAACACCAACACTATCACATGACCAACACCATCACATGACGAACACCAACACTATCACATGACCAACACCATCACATGATCAACACCATCACATAGCCCACACCAACAGCATCACATGATGACACCAACAGGATCACATGACCAACATGTTTCCTGATGCTCTCTCTCATCTTCTCGCTCCCATGGATTCGGGGGTTTGATGACAGCTGAGTCTGAGGCTGCAGGGACGTTTACTGCTGACTATATATTTATTTTACATCTTACACTATATATATTATATGAGGCTCGTAACAGAAGCTACGACCCGTTTAGGTTTAGTTTGGTTTGGATCTGCAGGAGCGGACTGTTCTGTTCTGACTTAAACACAAACCTGGACCCAAACGCTCGGCCCAGGTCGAGGCTTCTCCTGTTTGTTTTTTGATGCAGAATATTTTCAGTAAATGATTTGAAATGTGCTACGGTCGCTCGCCGGGGGGTCCCAACGCTCGTATATTTTTATTAGCGGCGCTCCCACGGGTGAGACTAAATATTTTACATTTTAAAATTGAGAAGTCTCCCCCCGCTCACTGCTGCCAAGAAATGTACTGTAGCCCGACTTGTTTTTACTCGATATACAGACCAAAAAAAAGTTTTAAAAAACGACCTCCTAAGTGAGGCAGCATATGAATCCAGGAGGAAACGCCACGGCGACGATCTTATAAATAAACAGCTCGACAAGCAACAACCAGAATGTGTTTTCAGTGTTGTGACGGACCCCCACAGCCTCACAGGGACAACACATAAATAACAGTTGTTGTTAGATATCGTTTTTTTATGTTCGCTCAAAGGATTTTACGAGGCTACAAGTCACTAATAAAAGCTCATAAATCTGGGAGATGTGACTTTTGTGTCGTAAATGCTCAGTGGTGCAAGAAACAGCGTTTTTTTATTGGGAAACTGGTGAATTATTAGACATTTGTGTCTTAAGTGTCAATTCAAACTGACTAGACTTCAGCAAACTTTAACATATTATTTTCGTGACTTTATCAGTCATGCATAGAAATGAATTCAGGAATCATGTTTAAAGCTTCTTCTATATTCTTAAGGACAGCCGCCATCATGAAAGATGTTAAAATTGTTGTTTTATCCTGATTTGGGCAATGTCCATAAAGAGTCTGATCCATACAGGATTCATGTGATTTTAGCAGACGTGGCAGCATCATCAAGAGATGGTCATTATTTTAATAGGCTGATGATATTCTGCATCAAACACGATGTTTATTCTGACATGAGAAGGAGACGCTAACATGTCTGCACACAGATTTTCCGCCTCCTTCACACTCTTCAACGCATCAGTCACACGTTCCGCGGGCCCTGTCACTCAAAAATTGAGTTCAGCCAATGGCGGAAGGAGCTCGGCGTAGATCCCGCCCACAGGAAGCCACTTCCTGAATCGCAAGCGATTCACACACGTTCATTTCAGGTGATAGGTTTCACATTTTACGCCTGTTTTAAATCAAAGAAGAAAAAAAGAAAAAGCCGTCGCCATGCCGCCCAGAAATTGATTGACAGCTGATCTCTAGGAAAATCCAGCTCAGAAACCCACCGCCGCTTTACGCCCAGTACACTCTCACCACATTAAGCTCCAGTAATACCGTGAAAATCTCGCTTAATCTGCGAAAACAAGAGCCCTCATTACATCAAACACACACTACCCACAATCCTTAGAGACACAGCGGAGCGCTCCTCACACACTAACCCCCCCCCCCGGCCCTGAACAAACGGCAGACCTGTCGGACTTTGACCCCTCAGCTGTCACCCGGATCTATACGACACACACAAACACACACACACACACACACACACACGGGTCTGTATATATAAATGTATACACACCAAAAGAGAAAAAAAAACTCTTTCTGGGTTGGGGATATGAGGATGACACAAATAAACACTTCAGCTTAGAGAGGTTCTATGAGGACATGGGGAAGCTGCAGGCAAACACACACACACACACACACACACACACAAACAAAGGTAAGTGTTTGCTATTGTGAAACATATAATCTAGAAAAATACATGTATTTATGTTTAAAAAATGCATCAAAACAGGAAATCAAGCTGTTTATTTTCGCCTGCAGGTATATTTGGTTTATATATATATGTATATAAAAAAAGGCAAATCTTGTGTTGTGTTGTGATTCAGACACTTAAAGACAGCAGTTACTTAAGAGGAATCTGTCGCAACACGCTGATAAAAAGCTTCGACGAGGAGCCGAACGTTCAGCCGTCTCCTCACTGTTTGGAACATGGAGCCAGTGTTGTGAAAGCTGCTTCTTAACAAAAAAAAATAAGATGTTCCAACTGTGAGAAACCAAAGGTTCAGCTACGTTTTCCTCAACAACTTGCAAAATCCAAGTTATTTTTGGATTATCCTATTGTAAGAATAATTTACGGACCGTCAATTATTCTTACAATATTATCCAAAAAAGAACTCAGGTCCAATCCAAGTATATTCCAAATATAATTCATCATAAAACAAAATAAATATAATTTGTTGAATTAGGTGGTTATTGGGTGTTTTTATGTGGTCATTGGGGGATTATTGGGTGGTTATTAGGTGGTTATTAGATGGTTATTGGAGGGTTATTGGGTAGTGATTGGGTGGTTATTGGGTGGTTATTAGATGGTTATTGGGTAGTGATTGGGTGGTTATTGGGCGGTTATTAGGTGGTTATTAGATGGTTATTGGAGGGTTATTGGGTAGTGATTGGGTGGTTATTGGGTGGTTATTAGATGGTTATTGGGTAGTGATTGGGTGGTTATTGGGCGGTTATTAGGTGGTTATTAGATGGTTATTGGGTAGTGATTGGGTGGTTATTGGGCGGTTATTAGGTGGTTATTAGATGGTTATTGGAGGGTTATTGGGTAGTGATTGGGTGGTTATTGGGCGGTTATTAGGTGGTTATTAGATGGTTATTGGGTAGTGATTGGGTGGTTATTGGGCGGTTATTAGGTGGTTATTAGGTGGTTATTGGGTGTTTTTATGTGGTCAATGGGGGATTATTGGCTGGTTTGGAGGGTTATTGTATAGTTATCGGCTGGTTATTAGGTGGTTTATTGATGGTTATTGGAGGGTTATTGGGTAGTGATTGGGTGGTTATTAGGTGGTTATTAGAGGGTTATTGGAGGGTTATTGGGTAGTGATTGGGTGGTTATTAGATGGTTATTGGGTAGTGATTGGGTGGTTATTAGGTGGTTATTAGATGGTTATTGGAGAGTTATTAGATGTTATCAGGTAGTTTTTGATGGTTATTAAAGGGTATTAGATGGTAATCAGGTAGTTATTAGATGTTTATTGGAGAGTTATTGGGTGGTTATGGGGTAGTTATTAGGTGGTTATTAAAGGGTTATTGGGTAGTTATTGGATGTTTTTAGGTGGTTATTAGATGAGTAACTGTGTCAGGCAGAATACAGAGTGGGATTTTTATAAGCAACATCTAAAATTCATCTCAACCTCACTCTAAATATACAATAAACATGTGTGAGTGACATCTTCAAATCATCATCAAGTTTCCAGATTTATTTCCAATGCTGATGCTGCCATTAAAATTAAAAAACCTTTATCTTCACATTTAATGCGAACAAGATAAAAGGTAAAAATACATCAATGTATAGATTTCAGGTACACACACAGAAAAATGGAGACTTCTGTTTTCATTTATTGTTATTAAGTTATCAGGATGGCGTGTTGAAGAGTTGAAATAGACGTGTCCACACACACACACACACATACACTTTGACACACACACACACACACCCCCGGCTGTGTGTTTCTGGTGGAGCATGGAAGCCATTAGATCCGGTGAGCGGCGCTGACAAAGGCAAAGGTCAAAGAGGTCGACGGCCTGGTGGAGCAGAGACGCACGGATTGATCCATCAATGTCATAAAAAAAAGACCACGAGTGAAACATTAACTGGTTAATGGGCACTGGGAGACCTCAGAGAGACAGACAGAGACAGACACATAATAATGACACTAATAATAATACATAATGCCTCTAATATGTTAACATGTATATTGTAAACTGCTTTGTTCAATAAAGCTGCTTGAATAGAAATTGAATCACGTAGAGACAGACGGACGCACGGAGAACTCCACGTATATTTTTATTTTAGTGTCAGATCAAAGCTCCTTCAGTCTCTCTGGGCTTCAGCTCAAGTATTTTTATGAGAGTCATAACGTATCACACTGGAAAGGTTTATTAATAATTAGATCTGTACCACACACAAAAAACAAAAATTCCTCCGGGCAGAAACGTCTCATGATTGTTAATCCGTTTCTACCTCACTCGAGGCGTCTTCGCTCCGCCTTCGTCTTCAGATTGAACTAATAATGGCTTTATAATAATAAATCAACACGGTTATTTAACTCGTCTCCTGTCATCGCTGGAGGTTCGGCAGCCACAGCTGATTTAACATCTGCAGACAGATGTGAACCGGGTCGTACCGACAGCTGCCGCTGGAAAACCGACTGACTGTTTCCTTATTCAGCTTCTTAAACTTCTTTAACTCTTTTTGTGTTGTTCTGGTTTTAACGAGTGATGACGAACATGTGGTCGTTCTCCTAAAACCAAACCTAAACTCAATCAGAAACACTTGACGACTGTTTGATAGATTCAGGATTGATTCAAGATTTAAGATAGTGAGAGTGTAAAAGAAATGCTTTTATTTTGAAGTCTTCAGAAAGGAAGGGTATGGGGAAATGCTTAATTAATTAGTTGCGTGGTTCATAGAATGGCGTAATATGTCAATCTCTGATTCATCGTAAAATGTCTTTTTTCTCCACATTCTGTGGTGTTGCACCACAGATTGAATTGGATCAGCTCTCCTACTGCAACTGGGTCAGTGACTAATCATGTTTTTGGCAGGAAGATAAAGTCAAAAACTTTTTAAGAAGCATTCATTGGGTCCTTCAAAATCCATGTTGTTTTTTGTTTTATTTAAAAGTCCATCTGTACAATTTCTTTACAAAATTCACAATTTTCTGTGTTCTATTTTTTGACAAAAAATATCAAATGGTGTAACCTGAAAAAGAATGATGGTCCACCGAAAATATGAAACTAATTGATAGCATGTGTCTTAAATTATACAGCACAGTAACTTTTTAGGGTGACATTATATGACTTTTTTGAATCATTTCACGTCTATTGATTACAAAGTTCTAACATTTTTTATTCATTGCACACATGGTAAAACACACGGATAAAACAAGCACACAAGTGTGTGTGTTTAAAAATAGAGCGGGGTAATGTCATCAATCAAACCATCAAAGTCCTCATCCTCTGTTTCTGATTCCAACAGCAGCTAAATCTCCATCAAACATGCCAGCTTCACTTTCTTCACCATCAGAGTCACTTTCCTCTAAATGAAGCGTTATAATCCGCTGGAAGTTGCTGCGCTACCGTAGTCCTGGTCTGGATGGAGAAATGGCACCGAAACAAAAGCACCAAGACGGAAATGTTCAATTTTAATTTCTTCTGCTGCTTTACTGCTTTTAGTCAAATGGTGACCATAGGAACGCTTCTCCCACTCGTTCTTTGCTCTGTGATCCACTGATCCAGTCTTTGCTCTGTGATCCACTGATCCAGTCTCTGCTCTGTGATCCACTGATCCAGTCTTTGCTCTGTGATCCACTGATCCAGTCTTTGCTCTGTGATCCACTGATCCAGTCTCTGCTCTGTGATCCACCGATCCAGTCTCTGCTCTGTGATCCACTGATCCAGTCTTGGGTCTGTGATCCACTGATCCAGTCTTTGCTCTGTGATCCACCGATCCAGTCTGTGCTCTGTGATCCACTGATCCAGTCTCTGCTCTGTGATCCACTGATCCAGTCTCTGCTCTGTGATCCACTGATCCAGTCTTTGCTCTGTGATCCACCGATCCAGTCTCTGCTCTGTGATCCACCGATCCAGTCTTTGCTCTGTGATCCACCGATCCAGTCTCTGCTCTGTGATCCACCGATCCAGTCTCTGCTCTGTGATCCACCGATCCAGTCTCTGCTCTGTGATCCACCGATCCAGTCTTTGCTCTGTGATCCACCGATCCAGTCTGTGCTCTGTGATCCACCGATCCAGTCTCTGCTCTGTGATCCACCGATCCAGTCTCTGCTCTGTGATCCACCGATCCAGTCTCTGCTCTGTGATCCACCGATCCAGTCTTTGCTCTGTGGTCCACTGATCCAGTCTCTGCTCTGTGATCCACTGATCCAGTCTCTGCTCTGTGATCCACTGATCCAGTCTTTGCTCTGTGATCCACTGATCCAGTCTCTGTTCTGTGATCCACTGATCCAGTCTTTGCTCTGTGATCCACTGATCCAGTCTCTGCTCTGTGATCCACTGATCCAGTCTCTGCTCTGTGATCCACTGATCCAGTCTTTCCTCCAACTCGTACCACCTGTCTTATGTCTTAAACTCAGCTGTGTAGCTGATTTCCTTCAGTTTAAACTGTGCTTTATCAGCGTGTCTCTTTACCATTTTCAGGTTGTTAAAACAACGATGTTCTGCATAACGCACATCCCCGTTATTTTATCTACAATCCATGCACACACTTTCCCTACATACAGACATAGGGAGCACCAACATTTTGAAGAAAATAGAAGACTTTTTGAAGAAAATACAGTACTAAAACAATCATTTGATGATGAGAGCAGCATCATTTTCAGTATTTTCAGTATTTCTCCTGATCACAGTAGAACCCTGGAGGCTGCGTTGATGCATCGGGGCAGAAACACCAGATGTAAACAGGCATCAGCTCCAGGGGCTTTTCAGCGATTGTTGTGGCAATAATTCAAACAGCCTCTGTTGTGAAGTGACAAACTTTCCCAGGCTGAGGTGGGACCGGCAGGAATGTGTTCCGTTGTTTGGCTTCGGATTCGCTCTGGGGGTTTTTGAGACACAGCGGGGAAAACCGCTCGTGTGTTCCCATCATGCATCTGGGCCCGGCCTGAAGACTTTTTATACCGTGGACGAAAATCAAAGCTTGGAAGCTTAAATCATTGCCATGTTAATCGATTGTGAAGACTTTTTTTATATGAAATTGAAGTTAATTGAAATTACCTTGGTTGCCATAGTAACCGTGTGTCACCTCCAACTTCAATTGAAATTGTTTTTTTTGTTTTTTTGTCCCCGAATGATAAAGAAACCAGAAAATAATCAGAGAACAGAAGCTGGAACCAGAGAATTTGAACATTTTCTTATTAAAAAATGACTAAAATCCATTAATCCTTTAATACCAGTAGTTGGTGATTACAACAGTTTGCAACTAATTGATTAATGAACTAATTGTTGTGGGTTTGTTGGGATTTTCTGATAGTTTGAAATGACTCAAATCCAGCAAATAGCTGGAAATGTATCTACAGATCTATGATCAATGCAGTTGTTTAATGTAATAGTTGTTAACTAATTTAATCGACCAATCATTTCAGCTCTAATTGTAATATCACTGCACAACAATGTGATATTATTAATTTTAAGGATTTTATTCTGAGACAAAACGCTCTGGACAAGAAAAAGACATTTTAAGTTGAATTGAATGAGCTTTGGGAAACAGTGATTGACATTTTACACCTTTTAATGAACCTAACTAATTGATTAACTGTTTCAGTAATTGATGGACTAATTGATTATTAAAATAGTCGTTAGCGGAAAACACACACACACACAGATGTCCACTTACGAGGAGAAAGTTTTGACACAATCACACTTCGGACGGACGGAAGGAGTGACGAAAAAAAAAAAAGACGTGAAAGGATGTTTTCGTCAGACGCCGACAGGCGGTGGACGGAGACGAGAAAAAGAAGAAGATCCGGTACACAAAGAGAGTTTTGTGTCGCCTCAGACCTCAACCTCGAGCCGACGTGCCAGGAGCCACGAGAGCGGACCGCATTGCATGCTGGAATGTGTGTGTGTGTGTGTGGTACATTTTTTTGGGGGGGTTGGAGAACGGCGAAGTCGCAATAAACCGTAAACGTATAAACACAGAAATCTTCTGCTGAATATGAACGTCTGTTTGTGTGTTTTGAGAGCCGAGCCGAAGCGATTACTGATATATTTTTTATTTTTTTTACACTTAAATGTGAATATATGAGCCTTGAATCGTGGAAACAGACACAAATGGATCAAACAAACACATCTGACCCTGAACGCTGCTCTGAATCACAGTAAATTAAATCTAGCATTCACTCAATTTAGAAAAAGGATGTTTCCATCGAATTTGCATTGATTGAAACACAGGTAAATTCCAAAATGAGCCCTAAATGTTGTATCTGACTGTGTGTGTGCGTGTGTGTGTGTGTGTGTGTGTGTGTGTGTGTGTGTTACCCCCCCCCCCCCAGTGTGAGAGTAAGAGGGGGATTTAAAATGCAGAGTTGGACAAAAACTATAACAATGGCAGCAGCCTTAGGTCACACACACATGCACCCACACACACACACACACACACACACACACACACACACACCACACACACACACACCACACACAGTCAGATATCATTAGACTGAACTTTACAATGTAATTGAGTAGATTATAAGCCACTTGTTACTGATTAAAAGTTATTAAACAATAATTATTTTCACCAGTAACCAGGTTTATTAAATATTTAACAAGAAAATCGAATTAGTTGTTAATTAAATGTGTCACTACAATACGTATCTTTAATGATTCACACACACACACGACAAAACTGATGTGTGTGAGGTTCACAACACTAAGAGGGAGTGTTGTTTTGTTTGTGTGTGTGTGTGTGTGTGTGTGTGTGTGTGTGTGCGCAGACATAGCCTAAAAGAAACAGCTAAAGGGCTCCATAGATTAGAGATAGAGACATTCCAGCTCCACCCAAACACACACACACACACACACACACACACACACACACACACACACACACACACACACACACACACACACACACACACACACACACACAGCTGCCCTGTCATAAATGTCTTTTCCAGTCTACGCTGTAGTTGATTAGTGGATCAATATTAAATCTCCTGAAGTTGTGATCAACATGTTCTATGATTTTTAAATAATTTTATCAACTAAATGTCTGAAACTGATCAGACAGTTTAATCTATCAGGAAAAAAAACAAACGATTTTACATGTGTCAGAATAAGTTAAATCTGAAAAACCTGAAAAAAAAGTTTTACATCTATTAGTAGTATTTATATTTTTGTAATGATTATTTTCTTTTGAATTGAATGTATAATTAGTTATCATCAAAATATATTTATTTCTGTATTATGTTTACTGCTTTATCCTAACTACAGGTTGTTGTAAAGTAAAAAAAAATAGATACATTTTGTCCAAAGAAATTCATAATTAATCAACTATATTGATTAAAACCAGTAGAACAGATTCAGTGTTAATCAGTAATTAAGTTAAAGAGGAAAAAATGAGTCTTTCATCAAAACAGCAGCACAACAGATGTTTTTGGTTAGTCAGGACGAGTCAGTGCAGACAATACGGAAACACACACACACACACACACACACACACACACAGACAATAGCATCTCTATCAGATGGCATCCTCATCTACCCCCTGCAGAGCAACTGCTACTGGAGGCTACATCTACTGGAATGCAAGAGGGGGGGATGCATACACACACACACACTCACACACACACAGACACACACACACACACACACACACACACAGTGTTTACCAGGACATTTGCTGCATACCGTGGACCACATGTGAAAACATTCTGTTGTGAGACGTGTGGATTATTCCTGCGACCGTCGACGTTCACGTTATCGCCGCCATCTTTTTTGAGTCCCCCCCCCCACACACACACACACACACACACACACACACACACACACACACGTTACACCACAAACAGCTTCCAACGCTACAAAAAAGCACGGAAAACAAGGAATGTGATGGGCCGGTAGTGATGGAGTTGTGTGACGTCTGTTTGAGTCTGTGTTTCCTCCTCATCATCATCTTCATCATCATCATCATCATCATCATCATCATCATCATCTTCCCTCAGTTTGAAGCAGGATGAATGAGTTGAGTTATTGAGATGGATCAAGTGTTTGTTTGCTGTTTTTACAACAGACAAACACACAAAACACATGTCAAATAGAAAATGTCCAGATTCTCTGGTTGCAGCTTCTGTTCTCTGATTATTTCCTGGTTTCTTTATTCTTCTATAATAGTAAACTGATGATCTTTGGGTTGAGGACAAAAAAAGACATTTTGCACCACTTTATGAACCATATTAAGCGTCGATCGGCTAATTCCATTGATTCCAACTCGAGACGAAACGCCCCCAATGAGGATCACCGATGCCGGAACGACGTTTGTTTTGGCGATATCAGCCGAAACGGATCAATAGACGCCACGTGACTCCTCTCACAAAGACTCACATTCTAGGCACAGGAGAGAAAAAAAAGAACTAATCACGTTTGAGCTCCGAGGATTTATGATGAACACATTCACACTCGGGCGAGTTTAGAGCGATTGCTGGTTGAAGTGTGTGTGTGTGTGTGTGTGTGTGTGCTGCTGTGGGGGGAAGGGAGGCTGCAGAGACAGCAGAGGGATATAAGCCATTTGGTCAACATTCCACCAGGAGCATAACAAATTACTACTGTGGGGTGTGTGTGGATGTGTGTGTGTGTGTGTGTGTGGTTCTGAATACTTGTTTTTTCCCCCCCGCAGCCAATGATCAGCTGTGTGATGACACGCTGGGGTTTTATCAGCTTCAGCGTTTCACCAGCTGCTGTTCATAAAATAATCTTTAATCCTCATTAAACTGAGCCCAAATTAATCGATTATGATCTGAGGAGCAAACCTCTTACATAAATCATCTGATTCTCAGCAAAATAACTTTCAATATCAGCGTCTTGGGTCCTAAAACTGAACCGATCGATCGTCCAGAACCTCCAAAATGATTCAAATCCTGACTGAAAAGTGGGACAAGAAATCCATCAGTCCGTCAATATCGCAAACTTCCCGTCTGATACGCTATCGACGCGACGAGTGAATCTGTCTGCGGGGAACAAAGACGTCACGGCTGCTTTTTTCCTCCCTCGCTCACGGGTATCGACGCAAAAGTTCTGTCATATCAATTATGGCAGAACTACAATACGTTGGTGATATCAGTTTATCGTGATGGTATGAACCAGAATCACAGAAATAATGATAAATATCACAATTTGATTAAACTTGCTGAAACGAGGGATTCATACCTGGGTAAAATTTAGGAACTCGTAGCTCCTTAAAATGGTTTTCTAGAGGTTTTTCTATCATCCCTGGAACTCCTGTCCTATAACGTAATAACAGCAAATAACGCTGTAAATTCGCCCTTTAAAATGTAACAGGCCAATAACCCAATAAAAAGCGCTGAATCCTTCACGTCACAACTAATTACAGCGAGAAAAACTATTTTTTTTGCACATGTAATAACCGAGCCAATAACATAAGAAGTTATTGCATAATTGGCAAATTACCTTATCAGTTCAGGAAATTATTATTACGTAATTGGACAATTACGTTTTATAGAGGGCGAATTTATAACGTTATCGTAATAATATCGTTATAGTTTTTAATTTCAGCATCTTGTGTACTACAGATTTTATTAGTATTAGTATAACTGTACATTTATCACCAATGTACTGATTATTTCCATAAAAGCAGCTTCACAGACACGTTTACTGATTATTGACCAGATTGTGGCGAGAAACCACCATTAAATTGAAGTATCTTATACTTTAGAAAAGGCGTATTCCATATGTGTGTGTGTGTGTGTATGTGTGGCGGGGGGGGGGGGGGGGGGGGGGGGGGTATTAGCTGAGTTTCCCAAAAAGCTCAAGTGCTTAATACTTCTCTGGCTCTCTCTGCTACTCACACACACACACACACACACACACACGTCGGTCCTCTGTGTCGGAAGTGAGGGGATTATACAGTATTCAGACAGAGTAAACCAGTGTGTGTGTGTGTGTGTGTGTGTGTGTGTGTGTGCGTTTGTGTGTGTGTAGGCTTGGTGGAAACTCTCCGAAAACCTAACAACACTTCACACACTCGTGCCTTTGTCGGCTCTACCTGCCCCGGTGTGTGTGTGTGTGTGTGTGTGTGTGTGTGTGTGTGTGTGTTTGTGTTGGCCTCACTTAATCATTAAACGCCCTGAAACGTCCAGCACTCAGCTCCTGAGCCGCCTCGTTTGTGGGTTCGAGCCGCTGGACTCAGAACCGCTTGATTTTTATCTCCTGGAAGCGGTCGCAGTCGCATTTTCCCAGGGGCTGTGTTACTGTGTGTGTGTGTGTGTGTGTGTGTGTGTGTGTGTGTGTGTGTGTGTTTCCAGATGACTGAGCCTGGCTCAGGCTTTTCCATTCCCCGCTGCTGCTGGTGAAAGGAGACGTTACACCAGGCCAACGTTTTCACCAGAGCTGGTGTAAAAAGGCAGCTCAGTTCCAGCCCAGGAACACACCCTTCTAGAGGGGGGGGGGGGGGGTTAGGGTTAGAAAAATGTGAAAAATGTCAAATTAAATGCAGAAATCTGGTGCGATTCAGGAGACTCTGTACAGAGATATTTGCAAATTTACTGTATAAAAAGCCCAAAAAAAGGTATGAAAGGCACATGTCTTGGAGATAATTCTCCAAAGATGCCTTTGGCTTCTATGCTATTAGCTGTTCTAAGCTAATAGCTATAAAGCTTTTTTTGAAGCTACTGTGCTTTTCTGTTGCCTTTTCTGTTTTTCCCATAGCCATGAAAGTTTAGAAAGTCAGAAAATAATATGTGGGGAAAAAAAGTTTAATATAACATCAATAGTAGAAATGCAACTAGTTTCCTTTTGGGTATTTAATTTACATTTGTTGTGTTTGTGTGATTATTTATAATCTAATTTTTAAACAATTTACAGAATGTGATCTTCATGTTCTGTAATGATTCTATGTTTTTACAGACAAATAAATGATATTTTAACTCTCATCCTATTAAACATGTAACTTTGCATTGTGGATAATTGAGCTTATTTCAGGTTTTCATTCGGGTCAGAGTCAGTAAAACACAACGTCAGATCAGTTTTGCAATATTCCAACTCCGTTACGGCAACGTAAATTGATTGTGACTCTTCTGCAGTCACCTCTCATGTTGGTTGCAGGTCCACAGCAGCTGTGGTTGGAGACATATTCCGTATTCACTCTCATTTATTACCAGGAAAACTGAAAAATAGGGGCCGAGGCTTTAGCGGTGAACCGTAAAAACCGTATTAGAGAAAATATGCACGTGTGAAAAGAGGCTGATATTCAGCGTGTCTGCAGAAGCAGAAACTGCTGCAGAAAGAGAGAGACAGAGAGAGAGAGACCACCCCCAGTAGAGGAACACACACCAATAATTACTTGCAGTAATTCAGAGACACCCTCCTTATTTGCAGCAGCTCAGCCGCCCGCGGCGTGAAACCGTGAGAAGAGGCCGGGAGGAAACGTCGGCCCCCGCGACTTTTATCGCACGAGACGTGGAGGTCGTGACAAAAAAAAAAAAAGAAATCTCGAAAGCGCGGGCGCTGACACTAAATCTCCCAAACTGCTGGGGAACACACCTGAAACTGAAACTCGCCCATCTGCGGGAATAATAGCGCGGCTCATTCACGAAAGACGATAAACAATCGACAGCCCACATCCACATGGGCCCCCTCCCCTACTCAATCATTTCTGCCCCCAAACCCGGTCATGTGATGTGGTTTCAGTCCGTCTGTCAACACTTTGTGCATTTTTTTTAACCTTCCAGTCAATGAAGTAACAGGAAGATGAACAACAGAGGCTGGTTTCAGCACAGGGATCCCTCAGGGAAACCCTTTGACCTCGTGTCTGAGACCGCGGCCGCTGCATTAGATTATATGGGGGGGGGGGGGGTTTATATTCACAGACAGTGACAGCTGACAAACCTCCGGATATTCGCTGCAGCTTTGGATGAGAACTTTTCAAAGTCTCTGCCAGTGGAGATGTTTCAACACTGAACTTCTGGGTTGAAAAGTTGAAGCCATGTGACCCGGCCGCCGCTACGGAGAGATAGGCTGCAAAACTGCAACCACAATTGCTGTTTTGGTGGAGAACGGAGTGTTGCAACGACCACAAACTTACAACATGCAATCCCTATAATAAGTCTGAATGTGAAAAAAAGCTAACTCCAAAATATACACGTGAACATGTATCCTCATGTGAGGCTGCGGAGTCTCAACCCTAATCGTCTAAAATGAGATGCAGGCTCCCTTCGTTTCAGCGCTGCTCTTTCCCTGCATGTTCCAATCATAGAAAAACCGTCTTTGACTTGAGGACACGGTTTAATGCTTCCAGACAGCGTGTTTGTTTTCTTAATTACTGCGTGTTGTGCTGAGTAAAAAAGCGTTTTATCTCTCTTACGGCTTTAATTTCCCCTCAGAAACCGCTTCGCCTGTGAAGTTTCCGCTCAACAGCGCCCCACTTCTGCTTTAAGCGTGGTGCAGCTTTGTTATCATTAACCACTCACGAAATAATGACTAGAACTGAAAAACATGTTAAATTGACAGGTGATTAATCTATGGATTATTGAAACGATTAATCAATTTGTTATTTGGTTCTAAAAATGAGCAGCCCAAAGATCAACAGTTTACTATTACAGGAGACTAAAGATAATAATCAGATTTGAGGAGCAGGAATCATGTAGTAATTAATACTTTTTCCTTCTTGAAAAATGACCTCAATTAATTAATGAATTATCAAAATAGATGGCAGTCAATGTCAGTCTGCAAATAATGAATTAATTGATTAATTACTGCAGCTCTAATTAAGAAGCGTGTTGTGTTGACTGTTTGATTTGTATTTTGTGGAAAGACATGATTTGTACTACAAATACTAGCTAAGCCTTTTTGAATCTAGCTTATATTACTACATAATAACCTAACATAATTTGTTAAACTGAAATTAAAAACGACATAACAATAAACTCTGATAAAAACCCAGAATTATTATAATCTCAGTGTGGAGCAGGCGAAACATGGAATTACATTGATCTTGTGTGGAATTAAAGAGCATTCGAGGGATAAAACATACTTTTTAGTAAAAAATACGAAATGTTGAAGAAAACAAACTGCCCGTCGTGTCTCAGAACAGCAGAATCTTTAAGGTAATGTGTGTTTTCCTATGTTTGGTACATGCGGGAATAGAAAAAAAACGAAATAAAAGCAGCGCGGTTTCTATTTCAGTCGTTTAAACCCCAGACTCGACTCTCCAGATTGCGGAGTCGCTAATAAACATGGAGTTCGCTCCACTTCAACGTGTTTTTGAACTCATAACCGGTGTTTCTCACGCATATGTGAGTTTTGTGAGTAATGTCATATATTTATATGCTTCTACGATGGTGTTCGGGGTGAACTTACTTTGGTGATGATGAGCGGCTCCCCGTGTTCGAGTCCTCCTTTCAGCGTGAACCCCCAAGGCGCGCCCCCGCTCAACTGGACCTGAATGTGGTGGAAGGAGACGAGCTGCTCCACCGTCTCCATTCTCTCCCCTGCTCGTTCCTTGCCGGGGGGGCCCGGTTGGTCCCGTGTGGTGCTCCTTACCCCCGCCGCCGCCGCCGCCGCCGCCGCGTTCCGCGTCTCCGTGTCGGCTCGGCTGGGCTCAGTAACGGTCCCGCCGCTGCTCCATCACACCGCGCTCACAACAACACGGAATGGATGGAGAGGGACGGAGTGGGAGAGCGGTTCGAGCCGCCGTCAAGCTGCGGGACAGCGACGGCTACCACTTCCGGTCAAGCTCTCAAACGTCAAAGGAAAAAAAACAAACGTTAACGTGTTTTAAAGTTGTTATATCACTCGATACGCGATCACAGGATCCCATTAATTATTTAATACCACAGAAACAGCCACAAACCCGCTTATTTCACCGAAAGAAACGCTTTAATGCTTTTATTTTGACGTCGATGTCACGTATTTCCGGTCTTATTTCTGCTAGCGTGACGCAGCAAAAAAACTTTGGGATAACTTTTTCCCAAGCGAGGGAGGAGGCCCCGCCCACCGTTTAAAAGCAATGTCGTGATTGACAGCAATGTCGACCAATCGCAGAGAGGCTCTGGTCGTGTTTGTCCAATAGGAGACGCGGAAAAGGGGAGGGGCTACCGGGGCTACAACCGCCGCATTGGAATAACATTAGTCCGGCAGCCAAATAACGGTATCAATGGAGAAACGTGAAACCCGCAACTTAAACCGCAACAACTGTAAAATCTATCAGTTCATTGTAAGCTCTGAACCCAAATATTACAGCTTGACTTTTATCTTTAAAGGCCATTTCCTGGTAACGTTTTAATAATATTATCATAAGCCCAAAAGTAATATTAGGTTATTTATCTATGGTACATTAGATATTAAGCTTTTCTTGACTTCACTTCACTGAATTATAAGAGTCTAACCTTGCTAATGGACATACATTTCTTCCTAAAAATCCTATAAAATGTTATAGATTAATATTATTTCAAATTTTTTGTATCTCACTCCCTGTCCTGTAACCACCTGTCCTGTAACCACCTGTCCTGTAACTACCTGTCCTGTAACCACCTGTCCTGTAACCACCTGTCCTGTAACTACCTGTCCTGTAACCACCTGTCCTGTAACCACCTGTCCTATAACTACCTGTCCTGTAACCACCTGTCCTGTAACCACCTGTCCTATAACTACCTGTCCTGTAACCACCTGTCCTATAACTACCTGTCCTGTAACCACCTGTCCTGTAACCACCTGTCCTATAACTACCTGTCCTGTAACCACCTGTCCTATAACTACCTGTCCTGTAACCACCTGTCCTATAACTACCTGTCCTGTAACCACCTGTCCTGTAACCACCTGTCCTATAACTACCTGTCCTGTAACCACCTGTCCTGTAACCACCTGTCCTATAACCACCTGTCCTGTAACCACCTGTCCTATAACTACCTGTCCTGTAACCACCTGTCCTGTAACCACCTGTCCTATAACCACCTGTCCTGTAACCACCTGTCCTATAACTACCTGTCCTGTAACCACCTGTCCTGTAACCACCTGTCCTGTAACCACCTGTCCTATAACTACCTGTCCTGTAACCACCTGTCCTGTAACCACCTGTCCTGTAACCAACATGCCTGTAACCAACTGCCCTGTAACCACCTGTCCTATACCTACCTGTCCTGTAACCACCTGTCCTGTAACCACCTGTCCTATAACTACCTGTCCTGTAACCACCTGTCCTGTAACCACCTGTCCTATAACTACCTGTCCTGTAACCAACTGTCTTGTAACTACCTGTCCTGTAACCAACATGCCTGTAACCAACTGCCCTGTGACCACCTGTCTTGTAACTACCTGCCCTGTAGCAACCTGTCTTGTAACAAACTGTCCTGTAACAAACTGTCCTGTAACCATCTGGCCTGTGACTGTCTGTCCTGTGTCTGTCTGTCCTGTAACTGTCCTGTAAGTAACTGCCCTGTAACACCCTGTCCTGTAACCAACTGTCCTGTAACAAATTGTCCTGTAACCAACTGTCCTGTAAGTAACTGCCCTGTAACCAACTGAAAAAGCAGTGATTACGTGGAAAAAATCTCTTAAAACTAACGAAATGATCTGCCCCTGCAGTGAGATCATTTTATCCAACAGTTATTACTTCACTTCTCATTTTACGAGATGTGATTTTTCTTCCGTATCAGTATGCTAATGCCACATTACTTCCACATCGCTTCCACACAAACAGCTCGAAGCGGCACGCAGGCTGATGCAATATAGGGAGGAATCTGTTGAGCGGCCGAGACCAAGTTGTTATTTACCTGCTGGTGCAGCTGAAGCCTCGTGTGGAGGGTGAAAGCAGAGCTGGTGGAGCTTCCTGCACCGTGTGGAGGGCGTGTGGAGCTGCAGTGTGAACCCACGGCAGCTGCAGGGCCAACAACAACATCTGATAAAGTGTCCCACACATTTCTGAGGCCTTAACCAATCGCCCCCAGTCTGCTTGTTTAACCTCCATATTAAGGCACAAAAAAACAAGCTCCTATAACACATTACATAACCCAAGGTCTTTATTTTCCTGCTCCGGTGATGTTTATCGAGTGTATTTGTGTTTTTTCAATCCATTACAATACAAAAACAGTGGTTGAGCTAGGCTACGCTAACCACACCTCACCTCATACTCAGCGCTTTAACTACAAGGAAAACACATCTGTTAACATCTGTATCTGTGTCAAAGGTTCATTTGTCAATCAGCAAATGAAATACAGGTTTGTTTTACAATATAAACTCCCTGAACTGTCAATAAAGCTGCAGAATATAGTCCCACTATTATACTATAGATAAGAGCCAAAGTTATTTTGTGACTAGTAATTGAGTTTTTGTCCTAAATCATCTCTTGAAGATGCTGCCACAACTGGTAAAACCACATTCATCCTGAGTTGACTGGATCAGCCTCTTCATGTCCTTTAAAGCAACAGACTTTTACTGAGGAGATTTTACTTTTTGTCTTAGTCATACTTTTTTATTCTTTAGGATAAATGCTTTGACTTGGACAATTTAACAGCTTTCATGATGGCTAAACATTTAATTTTTATACTGGTGAGCGATAAAGGCTTTAGGTTATAATTTTTTAATAGTAATTTAGTATAAATTTCACACGATATATTTTAGTTCCAGGATCTTCATCCATTAAACATGTGTCATCACATTGTAAATTCTCCTCATCTCAGGTTTCTAAAAGTCAAAACTGGATGTTGAGGAGTTACGTTCAATTAAAAACAGGCAAAGAAGAACCTGGGAAAGTGATGAAAAAAGTTTATTTAACTTTAGAGTTTTCACTGTGGAATGAAAGGACAGTTTAATCCAGGTTAAAGTTAAATAAAGTCACACTAGAATGTTCAGGAATTGGACTAAAGTCACTTTATCCTAATGTTAGTGACATCACAATGTTCTATGTATCTCCACAGTCAACATGATTAATAAATATACAGTAATAGTCTCTGCGTTTAATAAAAGTTTTTTTTTTGTTTTCTCCGCAAAAACTTGAAAAAAAAACCTTAGGCTGTTATTTGAACAGGGTGACGACATGTGTTTTTTTTGCTTCAGAAACTTCTCGCAGACGTTTGCTCACTCGTTTTTTTTGTTTTCCCACAAATCTCTTTGCAGACTGAGGTGATCGGGAGACAGATAATTACTGTGTGTGTGTGTGTGTGTGTGTGTGTGTGTGTGTGTGTGTGTGTGTGTGAGATACAGATAGAGAAATCAAAGAGAAAGACGAGCCCAGCCGTCTCACATCTGCTCAGACCCACTAACTCCTGACCTGAAATCCTAATATTTGCTTTTTTATTTGTTTCAGTGGCGAGTTTTGCTTCCAAGTGAAAACAATAAATAGTGAGGGAAACGGATTTTTTGTTTCACAGCATGTGTTTCTTTCATTTCTTTTCACTTTTGGCAGGTTTTAAAGCTGACCAGACGCAGGATGTTTGGTGCGTTCAGCTCCTCCCTGCTGAGGACGATTATTTGACCAGAAGCTGCAGATCCCAAAAACTCTCCGGCTTCAAATTATACGAGTCAAACAAACAATATCTCAAAAACTACAATCAAGAGTCCACGGAAATAGTCTGGGAGTAGCCTGGATACAAAAATCTGAACCACAATGCAAACCCAGACTCTTTTTTTATACCATAGAAGAAGTATAAAAATACTCACAGTGCTGCAGGAGAGTTTTAAATATGTTGTTTTGAGCATTTCTTGAAATCCGCTTCCATAACGCCTCCACGCTGTAAGAAGTAAAACAGGATCAGGGGAAAATATTTTGTTTTAGGTACAATAAATCCAGTAATGAGTAGAATTATCTTGAATTCCACCATTTTACTTATTGGATTTTTTTCTTATTTAACCTTGTTTTAGGAAAACTAAATTAAATAGAAAAATATGAGAAAAGAAGACAAGTAAAATGAGTTGGGTGTAGTAGCTTCATTCTACCACAAGGTGGCGCCTGAGCGACACTTTCTGTTCTGCTTTTCTTCTCTGATGAAATGTAATTAGTAGTTTAAGTCTAAACTGACCAAATTAAAAATAACTACTTATTTAATTGCTTTATTACAATTTAAACACGAAAATGTAAAGTTTAGGGAAGACAAAAAATAGGACTTGACTTGGATTTATATTTTATTCCAATTTCTTATAGTGTTACATCAATTGAGTCCTGATGTGTGCTACAGTATATGTAAAATAATAAAGTTGAGTTAAAAATATATATATTGGTTTGGTTTTACCCCACAAATCTTAGAATATAATACAAAATAAAATCTAAATCTAAACACATTCCCCCCCCAGGTATTTCTATATTAATCCAAGGATCTGAGTACTTACTCCTCCTATGAAATCTTATTTTATCTTATTTATCAAACTACTTTATTTACATAAAAAATGTTTAGGTTACCTTGATTGGTTGGCTGATTGGCTGATTGGCTGATTGGCTGATTGGCTGCAGCACGTTTCTACTGGAGAACAAGTTCATGACAAAATGGAAACATAAATGTGAAAACGATTAAAATGATCAATGTGAATCATAAAAAAATCAAGAAGATGTGACGTGTGGATGAAATGTGAACTTGGCGCGTAAAGACACTTTTACGCACGTTTTACGCAGCCGTCACGTGCCTCCCCCGCGCTCCTCCGAGGGGTTAATTGGGGTCACGTCGCGCTCAGGAAGTTGATTGTCATGTGTCCGACGCCAGCGAGCAGGTGAGCCAGTAAATCACGCCGTTCGGCGCCGCGGGGGACGGTCGCGGACTTGAGCCTCTTCGGTGGAGCTCGCTAGCACCAGCGGTGGAAACCAACATGAGGGCGGCCCGCACCGCGCTCCCCGCCCGCGTCCTGCCCTGCGTCATCCTGCTGCTGTGCTCCGGGTGCGTGGCGGCCGGCAGGAAGGCGGCCCACCACTCCCCGCTGACGGCCGAGCAGAAGGAGGATCAGAACCTGCAGTTCATGCTGAGCCTGTACCGCAGCGCCGCGGGGCCCGACGGGAGACCCAAGCAGCACCGCAAGTTCGGCTCCAACACGGTCCGCCTGCTCAGACCCGCCGAGTCCTCCGTGCACTACCTGCCCGCGTCCAGAGGTGAGGCACGCGCACACACACACACACACACACACACACAGTCAATTAACACAGCCAATAACTGATGTGTCCTAAATCATCTCTTGATGAAGCTGCCACGTCTGGTAAAATGGTTTTTGGCTATAATGTTTTATAGGAATTTGGTCAAACTTTCACAAGTTACACTTTTTATTATAAGTAAATATAATGTGCTGTGCATATCATTGAATTTAAAAAATATCAACACAGCCACAGGTGTTTAGAAGGTTTTGACTCACGATCACATTCAGGCAATTATTGATTAATTGATCAGCGTGGTGATTAGTTGCAGCAGCTCATCTCTCATATTATGAGAGTAAATAATCCACAAGTATAATATATAACTTATTGATTACTGCAGGTTACTGATGCAGACATTTCTGCTTTTCCTCAGACCATCACTACACCTTCACCGTCCAGTACAACCTGGACACCCTCCCCTCGGAGCAGCTGATCAGAGCTTCGTTCGTCCACCTCCGCTCCGCCCTTCCCTCCTCTTCGTCTTCCTCCTCCTCCGTGACTCCGCCCCCCGCCCGGTCGCTGCCGCGCTGCCGGGCCCAGATCACCTCGCTGGGCAAGGAGAGCCTGGTCGTCATGGAGCCCGACGAGCGCTGGACGGAGACGGACATCACGGCGCACGTCCTGCAGAGGAAGGACCAGGGCGCCGAGGGTCACCTGACCCTCACCGCCCAGTACTGGTGCACGGACCCGGGGAGCGGCGACGAGGAGGAGGAGGAGGAGGGCGGCGGCCTCTCGTGGTGGTGGACCCCCAGCAGGAAGAGGTGGCGGGGCGAGCCCCACCTGGAGGTGCCGTCACTCCTCCTGTACCTGGAGGAGGAGCGGGAGGTGAAGGACTGGATGAGGGACCTGCTGGGGGTCGGCGAGGAGGACGCCCTGAGGCGCATCGAGCGGTGGCGGCCGCCGCTGCCACCCGCTCGCCGCCGCCGCTCCAAGGACCCGTCCTCCTCCTCCTCTGAGCCCAAAGACCCGTCGCTGGACGCGCTGAAGAACGCCCCCACGTCCTCCTCCTCGTTCTCCACCTCCTCCTCCGCCTCCATCATCTCCGACATCCCCAACTTCAAGCGGAAGACCGGCGTGCCCAAGAACCGCTGCAAGCTGCACTCCTTCCGCCTGTCCTTCGACGAGCTGGGCTGGGGCCACTACTTCATCGCGCCGCCCGTCTACAACCCGCGCTTCTGCCAGGGCGACTGCCCCCGCGTGCTCCACTACGGCTACCACTCCCCCAACCACGCCATCATCCAGACCGTCATCAACGACCTGGGCGTGGGCGACGTGCCGCCGCCATCCTGCGTGCCCTACAAGTACATGCCCATGAGCGTGCTGGCCGTGCACAAGAAGAAGGTGGAGTACCGGGAGCTGGAGGACATGGTGGCCGAGTCCTGCACCTGCCGCTAGGCGACGGCCCAGGGGCGGGGACTTCAGGGGGAAGGGGGAGGGGTTTGCGGCGAAGCATGGCGAGCTCGGACCGTGGGGGGGGGGGGGAGAAAAAAAGAAGCACTTTAACGACCCTGCTGGGCCTGTGAAGAACTATGGGCTGTTTGAACTCGGAGCACTGTGCAGATTAATGGATGAAATTTATTGTCACTGATGCAATTTTCCTACGGAGATCAAAGCATTTTAAGCCACTTGAGTGGAACTAAGCTGAATATGAGTGGTAATTTAACAAGTAAATGGAGTAAATCTGTCACCATGTTAATAAATTTGAGTCCCCGCATTCCTAGCGCTGAACAAGTGAGATTTTTAGCCTCTGACTTCAACTTTTCACTTTTACCGTCTGCAAATTCAGAATCTAAAATTCAACTAATGTATATTCAAGTTGCTCAGAATAAATATTCAGGATTCGCAAAACGGCCAATCAAATCACACCCTGCTGGTCATGTGACGTCAATTCTTAAAAACTTGAAATTCCAGTTCCTCATCTGAATCTGATCCCAACAACTTGAATGCATATTAATGCTTTTATTTTTTATTCTGAATTCGTGAGCATTGACTAAATAAAAAGTGAACGTTTGTAGAGGCTAAAACATCAGATCCATGATCCGTTTCAATGACTTTTAAATTTCAGAATCTGGTGACAGATTTGTCTATATAAAACTGTCGGGTAACTTATTCATGTTTTTGTTTTAGTGATTTGGCTTATTTGAAAACCTACTCGTGTAGAATCTGTCAGTTTTCACCTCCTGCCGATTGTCTTTCTGTTTCTTTCTTTTTGTTTTTTTTCCGTTTCATTGCTTTTTTAAACCCTGATCTTTGCTTGTCGTCAGCTGTGAAGCTGAAGCCTGAATGTGGATGTCTGCTGGGAACGTTTGCACTGATTGTAGGAAATTGGACACTGAGGGAAATCATTTTAACGAACAGGGTCGATTCGTTTTTCGCTCTCAAATGTGTGCTGGATGTAACTGCGTTTTTCTTTCTTTTCTTTTTTTCGCTGTTTGTACATATTTATAACGGGAGAGTTATGGAAAAACTCAAAAAAAAAAAAGTCTAGAAAAAAAACACTAAAGGATTAAGAAAAGGTGTCACAAGCAGAAGTCCTGTCAGGGAGAGAAGGCAGCAGTTCTTATTACCTGTGAAATGAATAATTAAATAAAATGCATATTTTCTAAAGCTACTTTTTTAAAAATCATTTTTGATGTTTGCAGAAAAATGTTGAACTGAAAAGATCTCGGAGGAAGAAGAATGACTGTCATAAAAAATGTTCTTATTTTAAATTAACTAATAAATTAAAACTTAAATCTTTTATTAAACTCCATAGTCTGCTAGATGCTGATGCCCTGTCTCTAACCTGCATTTCTTTAATGTCATTTCACTGTTTTGTTTCCAGGAATCAGAATAAGGTGCAGTAACACGGTGACTCCAGCAGAGGGCGCTGCTCACCAACTATGAACAAGCAGCAGAGATCAGTCAGTGATTAGAATGGACAAAAAAACTTAAAATAAAAGCAGCAGGAATATATGTAGTGATGTCTGTGACCTAAAGACTCCTTTAATCTATTTCTCCATTACTGGTAAAACAAACAAACTAGTCCGAACAGCATAAGGGATGAGTAATGGATCGATATGTCACCCATTCAAATGTCTTGTCATTTTTTTTAGGGAAAACACACACAGACGTTATCAAAAGATGTCACTTATGTAACATTAAAGGATAAAGTGACTTTAGGCCATTTCCTGAACATTCTAGTGTCAACTTTTAACCTGGATTAAACTGTCCCTTCATTCCACAGTGAAAACTCTAAACTGGAGTTAAATTATCGGTTTATGTTATATAACAATTAATTCAAATCCAAATGTATTAGTTGTGAATTGAGGCAGTCGTATGTGTATTTCCTGTCCTCTGACCACAGAAAAGATATAAAGTTCACATCTCCATGTTCTCCCATCGCTCACTCAGAGATATGCAACAGAAATACTTGGCAGCGATGGAGCAAAGTTATGCTAAAGCCTGGTGACTCAACTCATGTTTAATTTAGAGAAAGTCCGAGTTTTTTTGTTCTTTCGCTCCAGGATCCTTAAGAGCTGCTGTTACCAGGAATCTGTTACTGAGTGACTGGAAAGCTCTGTTTTTACGGGACAGTTGTGTGTGTGTGTGTGTGTACTTCCTTGAGGGATTATCTGTGTGTGTGTGTGTGTGTGTGTGTGTGTGTGTAGTTTGATCTTTCTCATCTTAAAGAGACAAGACTGATTCCCATAAATCATGGAGGACAGAGCAGCGACCTGTTATTAATCACTGTGGACAGAAGCCAGACAGAGGAGTGAAGGCCAGTGTGTGTGTGTGTGTGTGTGTGTGTGTCACGAAGCGGTGAAATGAGTCACACAGGGTGAAGACATTTACTGTCTGCCGTGTGTCATTGTTCTTCATACCTGGAATAAGTAACGCTGCAAAAACTCGTTAAATAAACTGTTATATAATTCTGTTCAGAGTTATCACAACTTCTAATAAGAATAAAAATAAGTTCAACAATCACTCAATCACCATTCACCTAATAAATAACTTAGTTGAGTAAGTTATTTAAAATTAATTGTTAAGTTTTTGTATCATAATTATAGACAAACTTTTACTTTGTTCATGTATGTGTGTGGATTTATAACAATAATAACATGAATTTAGTTTTAAATCAATGAATTTACACAATATTAAGTTAATTTAATTAACATTTTTTGATGAGGTGCGTTGATGTAACAAAGTTTAGTTCATAAAGTTCTATTGTGAATAGATATTTTACTCTTGTGATCAAATACATTGATCTGAAGCTCAATTCTGCAGCATAATAAAACCCTGTTAGCCCCGCCCCTTAGCGAGTTAAGCCACACCCTCGTCTGCAATAAGCCACGCCCCTTGCATATTGTTCCCACTCATTATGCTTATGGTATTTATACATTTAAAACTGCAAACACATTCCTTAAACCACAACTAACATAACTACACTTTAAAAAGTTCTGATTCTACTACATTAAAATAACTCCCAGTGACAGTCCCAGTGAAATCTTCTTAAGTACAACAGCAGCCTGGTTTCAGGGTGATATCAGAGCTGTGAGGGATTCAACGTCGACTCCACATTTACATATTTCCGGGTAAAAGCGTGAACGTGACCTGTGGTGACCTGCACATGACGGGTGGAAACCAGCCAGGTGACGTCAGGTCTGCAGCTTCACCTTCGATCTGTTTGGACTCTGATCTGATTGCCGTGATAAAGAAGGGAATCGAGGTTCAAAGGTCACCGGAGAGCTGAGCTTTTTTTTTTATCCCCTGCAGAGGATGCAGAAAGGTGCATAAACGCTATTTATGTTCGAGTGAATTTATTTCCTCCAAATTTTATTTGTAGGATAAATATACAGAATATTTTGGCCAGATGGTGGCGCTTTAACACGAGACATTATGTTCTTTTTACTCCATAAAAATGTACTTTTGAAGTTGAATATTCTCAAAAACGATCTGAATAATATATGTAAAATTCATTTACAAGGTCTGGATAGATAGGATATTAAAAAAGGAGATTTAGAAAGTCTCAGATTCCTCAGATAAATACCCTAATAATATTTAATAAATGTTCTAGATCTGCAGGATTAGTCAATCAACCGATAAATCAGTAAAACTGATTCCAGCTTTCTGTCTTTTCTTCGTGAACAAGATGAGAAACTGAATATTTTGGCTCTCACACTGTTAGCACACGAGCCAGAGATTTAGAGCAGAGGTTTGGAACCTTTACGGATATTTTTTTTTATTATTGTCTGACATTTTACGGACAGAACAAAAGGATTAAACGATGAATCGACGATGATCAATACGTTAACCCGTTGACCACACGTGACGAGGTGGACTGATCTGTTTAGAGGTCACTGACCTGGACACGGATCCACTACAGTATGTGTTGTCAGGACTTTGGATTTGGAATATTAACCTTAAAAATCTGATTTTCCAAATTATTCCATGAGGCTACACTTAGCTACCTTTAATAGATAACTAGATATTATCTAAAACCCTATGAATAAAAATGTATGTATCACTTTATAGATTATAGTTTTATTCGTTGAATTTGATTTATTAGCCTA
This sequence comes from Eupleurogrammus muticus, assembly GCA_036785175.1. Lineage (NCBI taxonomy): Eukaryota > Metazoa > Chordata > Actinopteri > Scombriformes > Trichiuridae > Eupleurogrammus > Eupleurogrammus muticus. The sequence goes on along the minus strand of JAYKQN010000017.1, from coordinate 18,635,448 downwards.
TTTTTATTTGTTTTATGTTGGATAGGGGCCTTGGAGAACTGGAGGAAAAATTGCACAAGTTCAGGCTAAATCAATCAAATCTGATCACTTTTACATGTGTGGTGTGAACCGCCACTATGACTCTTGCATATTTGTCTTTTCTGTACAACTCCTTGCATAACCGTGCATCTTCCATTTCTTGAACCTTTTCTGTTTCTGCAGCTGCTGCGTCATCCTGGATCAAGATTTGTGATGCAGATGTTTCGGGGGTTTATGCAGCATGTGATTCCTGATTCCTGTCATTCTCGGGGCTCCTCTGAGGGTCTTTTCGGCGATGAGCGGCCTTTACAAGAACCGGCGCAGGAATTTTCCATGACATGCGTCCTCGTTCGTTAAATCAACCGGAGCCTCCTGTTCCTTCTTGTTCTTATATTTATCCAAGTGTTTAAACACTAGTTTCTTTTCCCGGATGACCTGAGTTGCCCTTGTAGAAAAAAGGAAAAGCGTTGGTTTTTGGAGGTGCAGTTTGATGACACGAGTGATTATGTGTGACTCAAACGCTTTGATGAAAAACCGTCCTGCCGGGAAATGAGTGAAGCCTCCGGGATTCCTGCACAGACAAGCCGAAGGTTTTCATTTTGTTGAGGCTGCCGTGAAACGCAAAACGCCCTCACCTTTGTCTCAGTAACCCAGTTGATGATTTCCAGCCACGTGCACACAGGCTCTCCCGTTTTTCACCACCAAACACGATAACGTCTGCTGGCACATGACTGAGTCGTATATCATATCAATCAATATCAACCTCAAACGCAGAAATACAGACTTGTCAATAACTTTGTTTCGTGGAAAAAGCGGAATATGAACTCTTTAATATGAAAAAGAGTGAATATAAACTGTTTTATCTGATGTCTGTCTACGCAGACACAAGTGGATCCTGTGTTCGATAGGAAATGTCCAAAAGCTATTAACCCCCGGCAGATAAGATAAGGACTCCTGACTCCTGGACTTGGTCCCTGTGAAGAGTCGCAGTGATTCTGCTCCTGGAGAGTTAGAATCTCCTAACGTAGAATTGGTCGTAACCAAAAATAATAACACAGGTGAGACATGCTTGCTTCTTCTCGTGCCAGTTAATATACGTGCAGCTGCATTGACTTTTTGGTGCAACCCGAATTGTAAAGAATTGCAGTAGTCAAGCCTGGAAGTAACAAATGCATAGATATGTTTTTCTGCATCTCTAAGATACAGGAAGTGTCTGACCTTTGCTATGCTGCGTAGGTGAAGGAAGGCAGTCCTAGAATTGAATTTAGTAGCTGAAAATTTCAGGTCATCCAGGATTTTATATCCTGAAGACAAGCTTGAAGTTTAGCTAGCTGGTTGGTTTCATTCTGCTTTATTGATAAATAAAGTTGTGTATCGTCTGCATAACATTGGAAATTAATAGTGTTTCCTAATGATTTTACCCAATGGGAGCATATAGAGAGTGAAAAGTATTGGTCCAAGCACAGAACCTTGTGGAACCCCATGATTAACTTTTGTATGGATAGAAGAAACATTATTGAAATGGACAAATTGGAAATGATCTGAGAGATAGGACTTAAACCAGTTTAGTGCAGTCCCTTTTATACCAATAAGAAGCTCTCATGCCTGTTATGCCAGGAGGAGGATGGTGACAAAGCCTGAGTCAGCAGAGAGAATTGTGTATTTATTTCTCAATATTTTGTGATTACAAATGGAAGGGCTCATAGAGGGTTATGCAGACTAAGGTGGGACTTAAATAAGGAAGTGACAGACCCCTCGAGGACTTTGGAAATGCAGGCGATGTAGTGGTTGCGGATTTGGATGCAGTGCTGGTGGGTGTGGGAAATTTCCCTTCCTCTGTAGAACAAATATTGGGCACGAGCATTGATTTTTCGTCCCCCGGTCAAACATCCACACTGCCGCTATTTTTAGTGCTTTCACACTGACGTCCCCCCCGGCCGGCACCAAAACTCACACCGACTGGAAAACACCGCCAGAAATAGAGCTAATCTTGCACCAAAACAAAGATAAAATTTTTAGGTCCAGGGTCATGTGCGCTGGTGTAGATCACATGTATGCAGGCATGTGCACATGCACGTTGGGCCATGCAGGCTGTGTACGTTGCATAAACAGAACCGGCGGCTCGTGTCAGGTCAGGGCCGTGGATTCAGATATACAGTCCCTGCGGATTGATAAAAAACCTTATCTCAGTGCAAGTTCATTCACACAGGCAGCAGCCTAACTGCCTCTCTGCCGTCTGCAGTTATGCATGATATTAATTTAAAAATGTTTGAAAAACTAGAAAAGGCATTCACAGTTTCTCAGAAGCCACAGCGACGCTTGTTTGGTGTGACTAAGTTGTGTTTGTCTCATTAATGCTAAAGACGGCTGGTTTTAAGGCACAGCTTCTGAAAACAGGCTGGTTATAATTTAGAGGTGATAGGTCTAGCAGCCCTTTTGTAATATTGCAAACTGTGTTTTGGATGCAGACGACCAAAGCAAATTGTCACAGCATGTGTGATTGTACATAAGGAATAGAGTTTCCTAAATACTTAGGAACTTAGTCTTACTTACTTAGTCTTAATGTACCCAGTCCAAGGACAAAATCCAGCAAATCATATTTGTCCACCACCTGTTGCTGTATGGGTTGTATTCTATAAAAAAAAATTACCAGTATAGTTATCATCTGCTTAGGCAGTGCTTCTCAAGCTTTGGGAGACTTTCGTTTAGGGTTAGGGTCTCTTTATCTCCGTCTCTCTCCGCCTGTCTTCTCATCCCTGTTAAATATGTTTTCATGGTGTCACTTGGTGTCTACACTTCATACTCATACTCTGTGCTGTATGCTCCCTGTGAACACTCTGCCAATGAGAGCCCTCCTAATGTAGTGGAGGTGAAATTGTATTTTATCCTAGGAGAGTAAAAAAAAAATCTAACGCGCCTCCCGTGAGGGAGCCTTGCAACCCCCGGGGGGGCGCCCCACTATTTGAGAACCACTGCTCTAAGGTTATGATCATGCTTATTTAAGGTCATTGTTATTTAAGCTGGAGTTAATATAAGGTTATGGATAAGCTGTTAGTAATGGTTGGGTTAGGTTTAGGATTAAGGTTATGATAAAGTTAAGATAAGATGTATGCAGGGTTAGGTTAGACCCTGTGTGTTTCCCTAAATCCCTCCAGTGGTTATTAAGCATCTTAAAATGCAGATTTCTTTATGTATCACACTACAGAAGGAAATTAGTATGCTATTTTAAATGCTTGATGTAATTCCATGTTGTAAAATCACAGAGTTGCTCATAGACTACGTTCTCTGGCTGAGAATAAACACGACTATGTCAACTCTGAAAAACGTGTACCTTTCCTGTCTTATTTCGTGGTTTTCTTTTGTTTGTTCCCACGCAGATTTTCCCTCCCCAGTAAACACAGAGGAGCGATAAAATACAACAAACAGATTCTCACTCATCCAGGTCATTGTGGTGTCAAAGGAGTTACTTGTAAGCAACTGGAGTTTTTCTTGTAGCTTCGGTTTTCGGGACGATGGGTTTGTGGATTTAACAAGGTCTCTGTCTAACAGGGCAAAGGTAATTACTGTTAACACTAACATAAATACCTGAATATTTAGTTTAAGTGACAAAAAATGAAATCTATACTTATGGAAGCAGTCTTTACATATCTAATTCAAACTAGCTGAATTATAGAGAACTTGTTTTCAGTTTTCTCTTTTACAGATTGACTCTATTAAAAGTTACTGATCTGTCCTCATGAAGACATGTATTAAAATGCTTTAGTTTCAAACTATCAGACTCATGGTTTTATCCTCCTATGAGTGCAATTCCACTAATTATCTCTAGTGTGGAAAAAGAAGCAGAAAACAAAAGAAAGAGACAAAGAGAACAGACAGAGAGAGAGAGGTTGATGACAGCTTGGTGGACTCCCCTCCTCCCTCCCTGTGTCTCCTGGGATCAGGACCCGGTATATAAAGACCAGCTCAGCCGTCCTGACTCCACCACGGTCTGAACAGCCTCCGCTGATTAACAACCAGGACTCAGCGCTTCCTCTGAGGAAAAACTTGAGCCGAGCCGTTAGGAAAAACCTTTTTTCGGAGCTTTCGGGAGCTTCTCCTGGTTTTGAGTCCGACTTTCTTCCAGTTTAAAAAAGCGCCCGAAGATGCAGGATCGAGGATTCTTCACCCAGAGGAGAGCAGCGCTCTGCCTGGTGCTGCTAATGCTGACTCAGCAGGTGAGTGAACCGCGTTCACCTGAAGGAATCCAGACGGTGGATCAGGTTTATGTTCTGATCGACCCTGAGCTGTAAAACAGATGTTTCCACTGTGAATCTGCATCAGATGAATCCAGCAGAGCCTGCAAAGCTGCTTCTACTTCATCATATTGTGTCCTGGTCCGTCAGGTGTGTGCCGGTCCGCTGGTCCAGTCCGCGGGTCCCGACCCCCAGGGCCGGCAGGCGGCCCTCAGCCCGCGGAGGATAGCCCGGATGACGCCGCTGTGGAGGATCATGAACAGCAAACCGTTCGGGGCGTACTGCCAGAACCACTACGAGTGCTCCACGGGGGTCTGCAGGTAGGCGGACTCTGAGGGTTCCACCTTCTGGTAGAACTCAGGGTTAATGATGGATGAAGGTTTAGACCATGAAGTTCTGCACTGGTTTGCTCTTTTTTCATTAAAGCTTAAAAACGCTTAATAAATCCTTAGGTAACAGTGGCAGTAAAACCTTTAAAGGTTGTTTTTTTAATCAGAAGTGGAAGCATTAGCACCTTTTTTATAATTATATTTAAACCACATCCACATCAAGCTAAATATTCCTTGTAATTATATTTAAATGTGTGTGTTAATTGATTAGAAATAATAAAGAAGTAATTATTCTAAAGATAAAATCATAAAAAGAGAAAAATAATTGGGGCTAATTCTTTTTTTTCAACCATTCAACTTGAAAACTGTACGTGTATGTGCTTTTCAAATTCATGTGTTAATTGATTTGAAATATTAAAAAAATACATTATTTTAATGCTAAAACCATAAAAAGAGAAAATTCATTTGGAGCAAATTCACTTCTTTAACCATTCAACTTGAAAACTTGATGTTATTAATCAATAATTCAGTCTAGTTGACATTATTACATTAAATCTTTGTGTTAATTGATTTGATTAATTAGTATTATTAATGAAATGTATTGTCAGACGTGAAAAAGGGTGAAACAGTTGATTTATATTATGACTTCTTCCAGCCCTTGTGCCACAGATCGGTGAATCATTAACTCATATCTGTGTTTTCCTTCCTGTCCTCAGGGCGGGACACTGCTCCACCAATCAGCGCCCCCTCTCAGAACCCGTCAACCAATAGAACGCCAGCGAGGTCCCCGGCAGCCTGGACTCATCCAGGCCTTTTTACCTTGTATTTATAAGTGCTCACGTGTTGCTGAGGATGCCTGAATATGTAAAGATATTCTTAACATTTCAAAAAGAAAAAAAAACGGCACGTCTCACTAGAATTAAGATAACAGGAGGAAGCAGTTGTTCCTTCATACTTGATATTTTCTACAAGTTTCTACGATGAGAATTAACTTAACGAGTTCTGAAACAATCTCCTGGTTTTAAACAAAGAGAAAACTCAACATGAAAAAACCTCATTTACAGTAATTAATTCTTTTCATATTAACTCGATTAGTTTAGTACAAATAACACAATTTACTTTAAGCTCTTAAAGCTTGTTAAGTTATGTTGATTGAATCAGTGGTGGACAAAGTACAGGTACTTTACTTAAGTACAAGTATAAACACTGTGGTCTGAAAATACTCAATTAGAAGTAAAAGTCCTGAATTCTGAAATGTTCAAATCAAAAGTAAAAGCACTCGTTGATTTTTATCACTAACAAACGCATGAGAACATTTTAATGTTGTATTTGATTCAATTTTAAAATACTTTAGGTAGGTTTATATTAAAATATATTAGATTACATACATGTATCATATGTTGGCTTAATAAACTTAACACAAAGTGCCATTTAAAAAAATATATATAAAATAAACTACTTAAGAATAATATTTTATGTCAAATCTTCATGTCAGAAGTAACTAAAGCTTCAACTAAATGTAGTAGAGTTGGATGTAAAGTAGCATCAAATGGAAATATGTGAGTAAATTACAAGTACCTCAAAACTGTACTTAAGCAAATGTACTTAGTTCATTTCCACCACAGGATTTTAATGGTCATGTGACTTTAATTAAGCTATTTTAATTCATGTGTTTGACATCTTTCTACTCAGAATGAGTCAAAGGTTCAACATTATTCAACTCACACATAACAAAACCGAACCAATAACAGCCAAGTCACAGAATTCCTTAAAAAGATCCATGGATTTAGCTTTTAAATTCAGGTCTTTTCTCGGTTAATTACAGAGCAAAGAGCTTCCAGCTGATTTCAGCTCCGACCTTCACATTCTTTACATTTCATCATCCGCTGCGATAGGTTATCGCTGGGCCGCGTGCTCACAGCCGAGGGAACAAGCTGCCTCTGATCGGAGATCACTTCTCTAAAGGATCCCTTATCTTACCCCCGAGAATTAAAAAAAAAGACAAAATCATAACGAAGAGCTGGAGAAATAAAAGAGACGCGATGCTGTTTTTTCTTAAAAGTTCTCTTTCAATTCTGCTGCGTTTATACGCATATTTTACAAATAGAATAAATGAGAAACAGAAAAAAACAGAAAACATTAGCATTCTGTACTGCATGCGTATTAATTTGTGTTTGATGATTCTTGGATATTTTATTTATTCTATCCATTGTTTAAATGTCGGCAACCCGTTTGCTTCATTTTTGTAGTTTTGTATTTTGATATTTCAACGGTTTGTTTTAGAAAAATCACCTAGACGGGAACTTTTATATCTAACTTGCTCAGACAATCTTACTTTTTTTTTTTTCTGGAACCAGATAACAGAAATATTCCCTGGCTGAGTGCACATGAGATTCCTAACTTTCTTTTTTTCTCTTTTTTTTGCACAACTTTATCTCCTGAAAAAAACGAAACAGGATCGCAGATATTGGCGCCTGCTCGCTTTACTCCACGCACGGAGCAGGCGGCCGTGATGTTTCTGTGCACTCAGCACGTCGGAAGGAATGTTTGAGTAGATTTGCACTTTGAAACCCAAATTTATCTTTGTACTGTGTACTGTCTACTGTATGTGTGTACTGTTACTTACATGTAGAGGAGACAGGGGAGGAGTGGAATAAAGCATCGAGAAAAAAGACAAAGACTGTGTGATTTTACAGCGTTCTGTTGCATGACTCTTTAGAACTTCATTAGCTATGTGTGTGTGTGTGTGTGTGTGTGTGTGTGTGTGCAGCAGCATAAAGAGAATTAATATAAAGATACTAGCTAGCACCACAGTGGTGGTTATAGAGGTAACAGCAGATTCATTATGAAATAACTATTAAACTCAGTTTCAGTTCAGTTAACAGTTAATTGGAATGAAACAGCGACACCTGCTGGATCAATTAGTGATCGATTAACGACACAAAACTTATCATGAGCTAAACTGCTGACTGTAATGCTGTAATGACGATGGATATTATTATAGATCTGTGAGGATGATGTTAATACTCAGGTGAACTACCGGGTGGAGTGAGTTTCATAAACCAACTTTGCAGGACTGAGTGAGACGATGCTGCAGTGGTAAATTGACATGTATCATATAGCGGCATGGTTAAATATAGCAGTATATTGCAGTATTTTGGGCAAAATATTAGGGAGAATATTGAGCTTACTGCAGTATAAAACACGTTTTAGTGACTTTTTCTTGTATTTTTGAAATCCAGGATCGATAGCAGCGTTTCTCAGTCAGACGATGAGTTTCGACTTGGACTAAAACGAGGTTATATAACCTGGCAGCGCAGGCAGACAGCAAACGATGCGATGATCTTTATCTCAGCGGCTCGAGTCAACAAACAGAAGAAATCAATGTACATTTCAGGAAGGAATTCCATGTACTTTCAGAACATTGGCAACCAAGGCTTTATTATTTCAACTTTGTCCCAGCCTGTAGATTGATTAGAATTACTAATTACTTATTTTTTATTTTAAATTTCAATGAAAATATATGTGCCCTACGATTGGCTGGCGACCATCTGGGGTGTATCCCCCTGCCTCTCGCCATAAAATGCGCTGGGATAGGCTCCAGCAGACCCCTGCGACCCCGAAAGGGAATAGGCGGGATAGAAAATGGATGGATGGATGGATGGATGAAAATATATGTTTACATGTATCACTCAGTGCCATCCCAAGTTTAGTAGGTCTCAGGTTTCAAAACTGGATGTTAGAAATTAGTTTTGTTCAGTAAAAAATGAGCAAAGATCTGGCAAAGTGGTGACAAAGTGAACTGATTTACCTACATTTGTTCAGTGGTAAGTTTAGAGTTTTCACTATGGAATGAAAGGACAGTTTGAACCAGGTTTAAAGTTTATTTTAGTAACTTTAATCTTTCAGTGTTACGTAAATGACACACATTCCCTCAGCGATCCACTGTCAAGGCCTTTTTTTTATTAAAATGTTTAATGAATATAATATTTTCTGCATATGGCCTTTATTTCAATAAGGTGGTGATTTTTTTTTCCTTTTTCCTGACATGCTGAGTCGGCATCTTTATCGCCGGCCCTGCAGGAATCTGCTGGATGTTCACGTGTTTGGTGAGGGACGTATTGATTCCTGTTTGGCACCGACCTGAAACTGGTCCGTGACACCTGCAGCAGCAGGAGAAGCGAACCCGAACCCGACCGGCGTCCTGACTCATGAACTCTGACTCGTGCGCTTTCACCACCGAGGAGTCACAGAGAAACTCCAGAATCTGCCGTCGGGTGCTCAAAAGTCCAACATTCCTGGTTCTTTCACAACGGCATTCTGGGTCGAGCCAAGTGTGTGAGCGAGTGAAGCCGAGCGAGAGGAAGAGAAATGTTCTTTTTCCACTTCTTCGGGAGAATGTGCAGAGTCATCAGAAATGTGTGTTCAGTGCACACACGCGCACAGATGATCCTGATAAAACCTTTTACCCCAAACCTTCATTTCAAAGCAGCTACAGTTTCCAGACGGGACATTTACATTTTACATTTCTGCAGATACTTTGAATTTCAATGTTTCAGTCATAGGTCAGATGTTCCAGATCCTCTTCTCTCAGCAACAGGAGGAGGTTTGGGCGAATAGATCAGTGCTTTAGTTCCCAGAGTGGAGGTAAAAGAAGTAGCAGATGTTTGTTCAACATCACCGTTAACTGGACAATTTTATATTAAAAACGTTGTGGTCTTCTTCGTAGGTGTCACTCTTTGACTTCACTTGTTTATATGTGGAAGCTGCTGGTTTCAGTTGTTGTTTTGTGTTTCCTTCCTTTAGATTACTTGTTAGGTAGTTGGTCGGTTTTGCCAGTTTTTGGCCAGGCCTCGTTACCAATGTACATCCAGTCGTGTTCGGACCTCACTTCCTGTTTCAGTCCAAATAAAGATTTTATAATTACCGGCTTCCAGCCTTCGGGTTCAACCGGATTTGTGACAATTGTAGGAAGTGAGAATTTGGTGTTAGAATATTTGCAGGTTACACTGAACCACAAACTGTATCTGTAATACAGAAGGTGAAAGCATCAGTGACATGATGTCAGGACATGTCATCATGTCTTTGTGATATATTCTGCATCCCAATCCTGTCTGCATGTTTGGATTAAGGGAGCTCGTCATTAATCATGTGTCGTCTGATCATTAGTAGCTCCACCATACGTCTGGAAAAAGGCAGATTTATGCTTTTCAGTCTGCGTTCCTCACAGATTTCTCACCTCCAGCAGCTTCTGGGTGAACTGGAACAAGCCAGGGCAAGGCTGTGAGATCTGACATATGCCTCAAGATGATTTAAACTCACAATCTGACCAACACAAGCCTGTACAGAGTATTTGTGAGAAATGGCTTGATGTTGAAAGCGAGCAGCACGCCCCGCTTTCTAAACTGTTTACTGTTCCTTCATGACCACGTGAACAGTTTATGGTCCTTTGGCCTGATGTTGAATTTGGCCGCTTCCCTTTCTGTCCGCCAGGCGTTGTCTGGACGTGAGTCATCTTGACTCGCACACAGTGTTCCTCACACAGGCCGGACGCCAGCTCTCTGCCTCCACGCCCCGGGTGAACGGGTCCTTCTGCTGGCACCAGGTGGTCGGACAGCAGCAGGTGGACTAAGGGTGGGCAGCCCTGGTCCTGGAGGGGGGTGTGGGTGCAGGTTTTTGTCCCAACCAAGCAGTAACACCTGATTCCACCAATGAAGGTCAGCGAGGGCTCCACTGGTTTATTAGGTGTGTAACTGCTTGGTTCGAACAAAAACCTGGACCCATCCCGGCCCTCCAGGACCAGGATTTCCCACCCGAGGTGGACAGTCACTCCAGTACACAGGTGTGAAAAGTAAGTACATTCACTCTGTACTCTACTTGATGAAGATTTCCATGTGCTGCCACTACATTTATCTGAGTCTGGGTCCAGGATTTTGTGCCAACCAGGCAGTAACACCTGGTTCAACAAAAACCTGCAGCCAAACCGGCCCTCCAGGACCTGAGTTTGACACCTTAAGGCTTTTAAAATACAACACAGTTAAAGATGAAACCAGTGGTGGCATCACACCTACTCTGCTAAATAATTACAAACATTACGTTCTACTCGTGAAGTTGAGCATTAGCACAGCATGTGGTGGGTGAAAGGTGCAGGGCCTACTTCTCCTTTCAGTCCAGCAGCCTCTCCCTGACGTGCTCCAGCCTTAAAGACCTGGATCCTGTCAGACCTGCGGCGGTCCTCTGATCCTTCGCGCCAGAGCGAACCCTTTCACCTCCTTTGTGAGGTGGAATCGTCTGAAAAAGATTTGACAGGATTGTTACAGTCTCGTCCCAGCCATCCGCAGACCTGATGTCTGTGAAGATTTATTCTCTCCATCTTGGTGGCATTTGATTTTTATTCACACAATAACTTTCTTCCTCGGCCAAGTGGAAAATCTTGCTAATTAGAAGATTTTTTTCCCAATTTTATGAGTTTTTTCTTGTGCGTGAACTAGAAGATAAATTAAAAACAGGTGGATGATCAAAAAGCAGGCACACCTTCAATCTGACTGTAGTATGCAACAATATGCAATCCACTATCTGAAAGCAGAGCGGCGGACGTGTCTGTGCTCACGTCGGTGTCTGTTGACCTCGTCTGTTTGCTCTGCTCACATGTACAGAACCAGGTCGTATATTTTGTCTGTGTTTGACGTCTCTGAACTCTGAACCTTTTATCCCTCTGGAGCTGTTTTACTTCTCCTTTGTTGTACTTCCAGAAACCCTAATGCCACATTAGTTCCAGGAAATGATCCAGAAATTTAAAATTAATTCGTTAAATGAAATGATTGCCTTATTTTATGCCCCAACTAGTGTCACCTTTGGTTTGGAGACTGAAGTTGAAGAGGACACGCTCTTCTCTGCTCTGACACACATGCGTCGATCTGACAGTTTCCTCCTGAGAATACAGAAGAACGAGTTTCAGTCACAGCTGCTCTTTGTGCTAGAAGCCACATTCATCCAGTTGGTAATTTTAGTCTGATTTCATGTTTGTTGACTTGATTTTCACTGAAATGAAACAAAAAGGATGCTGAGACAGACTATTCCTAGTTTTGCAAAAATGTTGTCTGGACTCTGGTTGCAGCAAAGTTGTGATAGTATGAATACTCTGTAAAACCACATAATAGATAATAAACACTGAAATGTCAGTTTAAATAAAACACCATGAACTTAGTACATCAATACAACTCAATAAATAAAGTTTGAAACCTAATGGTTCTAAATCAATAATTCACTTCAATAATAATAAAATAATAATTATCTTCAACCTACATTTCATTAGTAATGGTAGCAGATCCTGTTGATTTTTCACAGTGTAGTTATAAATGTCTGTTTTTCATATTTAATGTAATGTAATTTTCAGACATTAATGATGACAGAGCAGAGCTCCAACATGATGTAGACCGATCTTTTTTTTTTTTACCGTTCATTAATCAATCATCTGTTGACGTGGACCACGTCTATACTCCTGCAGCTCCACCTGCTGTTACTGGGATTATTCACAGCACAAATCCTGGGCAAGAGATAAGATAAAATAAGATGAAACTTTATTGATCCCACAACGGGGAAATTTGTGTGTTACTGCAGCGTTACAGATAAAGAAAAAGAAAAAAATAAAGTTGAAGAAGATAAAAAAAACTATAAAAAATAAAAAAAAACACACACCACAATGTACAAATTCGCAGAATTTGTTAATCCGCATACACAGTATGCATTATCGACAGAATGGAGAGAAAATGCTAATAAATAGTAAGAAAAAAAAAGTATGCATAAGCAAGGCATATATACATACATACATGGACGTACATACCTACATACATACACATACACACATATTTGCATATATATATATGGACATACATATCCACGCACATACCCACATGTACACATACATAGCTAATGCACACTTAAGGTGCAGGGTGAGTGTGAAGAGGAAAAAAGTGACCAGTGTAAAAGTGACAGTAACTAAGTGACAGTGACTACAGTGAGGTTTATGTTTATGTTATGTTATAGAGTCTTATTGCTGTCGGGATGAATGATCTGCGAAAGCGCTCCTTCTTGCAGCGAGGGTGTTTAAGTCTCTGGCTGAAGGAGCTGCTAAGCGCACCCACTACCCCATGCAGAGGGTGATGGGGGTTGTCCATGATGGATGTCAGCTTTGCCAACATCCTCCTCTCTCCCACCACCACCACCGACTCCAGAGGACATCCCAGTACAGAGCTAGACTTCCGTACCAGTTTGTCAATTTTCCTTCTGTCCCCATCTGAGCATCCGCCCCCCCAGCAGACTACTGCGTAGAACAGGGCAGATGCTACGACGGAGTCGTAGAAGGTCTTCAACAGAGTCCTGCACACACCAAAGGACCTTAATAAAACAAGATCAACAAATATACCGATCATATCCACTACATCAATGCAATAAAAACAAGTTCAATATCATCACACTATTAATATAATGCCCTAACTCATTATTCAAGTTTTTGGGAAGTTATGTAATAATAAACCTTATTCACCAGTAGAAATTGATTAAAGAATCCTGTTTAGAGCTTCTTCTGTACCATAGAAGCTTCTTGAAGCAGTCACTATCCTGAAAAATTCGGTAAATTGCCATGTCAAGGCATTTTTTCCTAAATAATAATAAAAAAAAGATTCTGATACTTAAATTCAGGATTAAGGTGATTTTACCAGATGTGGGAGCATTTTTAAGAGATGATTTAAGCCGAACACTCACAAAAAACTCACTTTTGTCAAAAGGCCATTATTTTATTATGGTAAAGATATAAAATTAATAGTTTCACCCAAGGTTTGTGGCTCATATATATAATATTTACCTTAAAATAATCAATCATTGATAGATAGAAAATAGAAAAATAAAAAATAGATTATTAAATAAAAACATAATCAGTAATCATTGTTATAGACTGATAAATATTTCATCTTTGTATGTTAAAGCTATATCACCCACCTCTATATATGTATATAATTATATATATATATATATATATATATATATATTTTTTTTTTTTAATTTTTGTAATTGCCCAGCCCTGCTTTACATCACAACCTATTACATGTTGAGTCTGTTCTATTCTAACATTTGTTAAAATGGCTCATTTGTCTAAAATATAATTTCTATGCTAATACGTGTTGTTTTACAGTATAAGAGCATGAAGTGCATAACAATTAAATCTCCGTTATAATAACTGCGATAATATTCACTCAATGATCAGCCTACCTGCCGCTTGAAACGAAGATTTGCGGTTGTGACGTCACAAAGGAACGTAATTTAAATCTTATGAGCGCCAACGGATTTTCCGTTACCAGGACAACGGACATTCAGTGGCGCCACTAGGTTTCCGTTGCCAGGGCAACGATGCCGATAAAGCGCGAGTTGTAAAACTGTTATTCTGATTTTATTTATTTATTTCTTCTATTAAAAAATAAAGAAATAAAGTAAACAGCCTGTAAACAATATTTGTATGTCGGTTGTTTTGTCTGCGTGCGAATTATTAATCAAGGCGTGTGCTAATAATTAATTAAGGCTTGTGCTAATACTGAAATGCGTGTGTCTCACGCACAACGCGACAGTTTGCGGTCCGGACTTGAGCAGGTAGTTCCCTGACAAACTTCTATTTTATTCAGTTTCTTTCATCAACTTACCCGGTTCGTCTTCGTTTGGTTTATTCCTCCCACAGATGGAGATGTTTATTTAATTTATAGTATTTTCTGTCGTCCGCTGAAAGGCGGGAACCACTGTGCTTACGCAGCGTCACGTAAATGACGTAGTGACGTCAATGACGTCGTGACGCTGCGTGCTGGCAAGGAAACGCTAATTCTATTACGAGAGCCGAAATAATAATAATAAACAATGAATAAAACTAATAAAAATGAGCAGATAATAAACTAAAACAAAAAAAAAAAAACTAACAAATTAGAAACGAATACAAAGATAATACAAATAATCAATGCTAAATTAATACGACCTAATACAAAAAATAAATAAAAATGAAACTAAAACTAAAATAAAGAAATAAGATAAAACTAAACCAATAATATAAAAACTAAATAAAACCACAAAATGAATAATATAAATAATATAATATATTATATGAATAATATAAATAAAACATCACAAAACATAAAAAACTTAAATATATAAATGAACTACAACTAATTAAGTATAAATTAATAAAATCAAAAATCAATAAAAGTAACAAAAACCAAACTAAACTTAAAATAATAAAATCTAAATGAATAAACCTAAAAAAATAAACTAGAACTAATCAAAAATCTAAAGTAATAAAACTAATAAAACAAAACAAACAAATGAAACAATTTTTCCACCTTTATTAGACAATTATTTTCAAAAACTACAACAACCACAGCATGAGTTTGCTCAGCTAGAAGCTGATAAGGTAACATTCAAGCTTTAACTCTTTCCGTCATATGTAACTTCCCTCAACAGCACCAGAACAGAAAGAATGAGAGACTGAAAGTTCACAACCTGACTGCAATAAACTGCAGTGAAGACAACAAACATCTGAATCACTCACAATCACAAATCATTGCAACAATCCCACAAAGAACAGTACCAGGTGACCTATGTGCACTACATGCTGAGAATAAAAGTGTTTTCTGACCTGTAGCCTCCTTTCAGGTTCTGAACTCCTTAAGACACACGGGACGTTTATTGTTCAGCTTAAAACTTTCATCTTTCTGTAACAACTTTAAAATAAATAGCGAGATTATCTAAGTTTCCTCATTATTTTATACATCAGTGAAGGTTTAAGTAACATGAGCTACCGCCTGATCTCAGATCTGTGCAAATTAGGATCAATTAGGATATATATATATATATATATATATATATATATATATATATATATAGTTATATCAAGTGCTTTCTGTGACTTTAAGGATCACATTGGTTAGTTAATATATTCTATTAAAATGAAACTTGTTTCACATATAAAAAGTTACATCAGTCACAAAAGAGAGAATTGTCCCTTTAAAAAAATTCTACTCCTTTTATTTACTGACAAATCCCATGAAAACACTCAGAAGAACAATTAAGGATTTGCTGTTTGTTTATTTAATTTCTTTATTAATTAACTTTGTGGGTTTTTTTTTTAAATAAAAATATTTGTTTTAGTGTGAATAAGTTGTTTTTTTTCTTTGCATGATTGAAAATTCTAAAATCAAATATTCAAGAAAATTCCCACAGAGAGACTGAACCCAATCTGACATATTTGGGGCGGGGCTTTGGGTGGATTGGGGGCGTGGCTTAAGGTAGATTGACAAACTCTGTTTCTGTCTTTTCATGGGATTCACTCACAGTAAGAAAAACATGAAACCACACCGGAGGATAAACGAGGTAAACGCTGCTACAGCTTTGCAGGGTGGTGGTGGGTGGAGGAGGCGGTTGCCATGGAGACAGTGAACCTGTGTTAACACTCGATTAAAACAAACTAGTATCTGACGCATGCTAAAAGCAACAGAAGTCATTTAGATGTGTTACGTCGTCGTATCGGCGGCGGCTCACTGCACCGCACACGCCCCGCTGGGCAGGAAGTCCTGCACGTACAGCGCCACCGCCTTGGTGAGGTACGTCATGCTGCCGAAGCGCCCGCTGGGGGCGCTGTCGTACAGCAGCCGGCAGATACCGGTCGACGGGTCCTTCTCCAGGATGTGCTCCTCCGCTCCCAGGTCCACCTGCAGGGGAGAGACGAGGAAGAGGAGGAAAAAGAAAAGGGAGGAGAAGGAGGAGGATGAAGATGAATACGAGGAGGAGAATGATGAGGAAGATGAGGAGGAGGAAGATTTGTCTCCTCCCACTGGTCAGCTGACCTGGTCCTTGTAGAACATGTCGTTGGCCAGGTGCACGATCCTCCCCACATGGACGATGGAGCCGATGCTGTGCACGTCCACGTCGGCCAGCATGGTGAGCACCAGGATGGCCTCCACCAGCAGCTGCCGGTACTCGGGCTGCGGGACGCGGTTCAGGACCGTCTCCACGTGCACCGAGAACTTGATCTCGCCGGGCGTCATCTGGAGGGGGGGGGCGGAGCCACAGGGAACTTATGACCTCTATCATATCATTTAAACCAATCATGGAGTTTATACCATCTGTTACCACGGCAACAAAATGTATACTCATTTCTGATTGGTCAGTCTGATAAAACTGTAAATAATCTGTTTTCTAATACTGTATAATTTTGTGTATATGTATAATCTATGTATGTTATATATTATAGTATTTAGTTTTTTAAAGCCACAGGTTTCTATCGTAAATAAGTTGTTTTCACAATTAATTGTATATATATTTTAATGTAACATCAATAAACAGCTCATAATTAAATTAAACAGCTGCTAAACAGATAATAAATTGTTTTTAAATCCATGATAAATACTCAATCTGAAATACCTGATTTATAATTAAACCACTGATACACAGATAATGAACAATTAAACAGCTGGTAAATAGATAATAAACAGCTGGTAAATGTTATGTCTCACCTCTCTGGTGGTCGAAGAAGGAAGGACGAAGCCCTCGATGGACAAACCATGACACTGAAACACAACAGGGGATTATTCGGACCTGCACGTGTGTGTGTTTGTCTCTGTGTGTGCGTGTGTGTGTGTGTAACCTTATGCAGGATCTTCCAGACTTTCTGGTAGAATCCGACAGGGACCCTGTTCAGCGCCCCGTCCAGCCGCCTCCTGCGCAGCCATTGGCCGTGCCTGGTATCCTTGGCAACCGGAAAACTGTCAGAATCCAGTGACGTCAGCCGGTACCTCTGAATGGTCCGAAATCAATTAAAAAAAAAAAAAAACACCAGATTCAGAGGTTTGTTTATTCTGGAGGAACGGTTACAGACCAATGTTGAGTCTTCAGTTTATTCAGAGGACACCTGATAAACAACAAGAGTAGAAAGCAAAGACGTTTACCCCGAGCTCGATGTTGTCCACGCCCAGCGACTGAGATCTGCCCTGAGAAGCAGACAGCAGTGCAGACAGCAGACGGCAGAGCAGACAGCAGAGCAGACAGCAGAGCAGAGAGCAGAGCAGACGGCAGAGCAGACAGAAGAGCAGACGGCAGAGCAGACGGCAGAGCAGACGGCAGAGCAGACAGCAGAGCAGACAGCAGAGCAGACAGAAGAGCAGATGGCAGAGCAGACAGCAGAGCAGACAGCAGACAGCAGAGCAGACAGCAGAGCAGACAGCAGAGCAGACAGCAGAGCAGAAAGAAGAGCAGACAGCAGAGCAGACAGAAGAGCAGACGGCAGAGCAGACAGCAGAGCAGACAGCAGAGCAGACAGCAGAGCAGACAGCAGACAGCAGAGCAGACAGCAGACGGCAGAGCAGACAGCAGAGCAGACAGCAGACGGCAGAGCAGACAGCAGAGCAGACAGCAGAGCAGACAGCAGAGCAGACAGCAGAGCAGAAGGCAGAGCAGACAGCAGAGCAGAAGGCAGAGCAGACAGCAGAGCAGACAGCAGAGCAGACAGCAGACAGCAGAGCAGAAGGCAGAGCAGACAGCAGAGCAGACAGCGGGGGAGAGAAAACACAAGCCAAAACAGTGAAAACATGGCGGACCCAAACGGAAATGACGGACAAAGGCCCATTTAAGCCATTGAGTTAAATTCCTCCGTACTGTGACACAAAACATACAATTACAGGATGAAACAGAGCAGTATCAACAGAAAAATAAGCGGTGTAATTGAGTTTATATTCTGAAATGTGCAATTAAGTCACAAAGAAGATCATCCAGGGTTTCCCACACATAGGCCATTGTGTGGCGCTGCGCCACATAATGAAAACCAAGTACCACAGAAGAAATCCTGGTTTCTAGACTGCCCTGAATTTTCTGTTGTTTGGTATCATTGCGGTGAATGCACAACTCAGTGGGGTCCCCCAAAGTTCAATTCCGGGGCCTCAACTATTCAACGATAGCATGCTACCGCTAGCTAAGATTATGCAGCCACCTGGTGGTATTATATATGTCTCCTGGACAGTTGCCATTGTTATTAACGGACCGAGCATACAGACATAAATACGGACATGGAGAGCATAAATGAGCCTCAAACAAGCGCAAAGCGAGCAGCTGCTGATCCTGGAAAAACCTGCAAACATCAGCTGCAAACATGCATGCGTCACCGTCCAATCACATGGCTCCGATTAAACCGGGGTTCAGTCATTAGTGCTGCCGTCACCTCCTTCACGCTCACGTTATTCAGGAATATAAATAATTAATCACTGAGCCCACTGATCTACCCTGATGAGGTTTTATTTTAGTGGTTAATGTGAATTATTGGACGAATCAACGCAAACGCTTCACCTTGTGAAGGAAACTCTCAGACGGCTCCAGCTGCAAAAGGAGAAAACAAAAATTCCAATCTGGATTATTAACTTCCTAAAGTACAAATTAGACATATTTATTAATTATAACGATTTAAAATCTACATCAGCAACAAGATGATTTAACACGTCACTCATCACATTATCAGTTATTGGAGCTTTTTTTTTCCAATGCTACATGTCATGTAAATAGGATAATGTGATTTTTTTAAAACCAATTAGCGGAGTTAATTAAAATTAGAAAAACAACCCAACAGTGTAAAACATCTGTTTTTTTATACTGATGTTTTTCCTGTATTATACATTCAGTGTGATTAAAACCACTTCACTTTACATGACCTTAAACAAAACAATCCGATTATTGGATTTTGATGCATTTAATATAGATTAATTATTGTTATTTGATGTTAAATATAGATTCATTTCACCTCTGTGTCAGTCAGAGACAACCTGTGCTCCGCCTGCAACACAAACAAGTCAGAGACCATTTAAATCCGTCATTATGTGATCAGCTGATGTGCCACAAACACATCATTTTTGTCTTTATCTCCCACAATAACATAACACTTTCAACATTAAAAAAGCAGGACACATCCATTTCCTTCGTGTTTAGTAGTGATTTCTGTCTATCTATCTCTGAAAATACATAAAAAGGATAAATTGATCATGTTATCCCTCTATTGTTCAGCGTTGCCATATGACAACAATTACTATGGCTAGATATTACCAAAAGCAGCACAATAAAATCCCTTTTTAACAGTCGGTTTAAATGTGAAAATTGTCTTTTACTTTGAAGGACAAATAAAAAATGACATCACATGACCAGGAAATCCTGTTTATTTAACCCAATTACAGCAGTGCGTTCTGAGCCAGTCCTATACAACTAAATGCATGGTGTCATCATATGGTAACGCTACTGAATAGAGGGTTACGGTTTAAAACAATAAATTAATTTATGAAAATATGAAAATGAAAAGGGTGTATGATTTAAAACAAAGTTCAGTTTTGATGCATTTTACCAGAGTTCGCTCAAAGCTAATTTACATCTGCAGTTTCTTGGCAGGTCACAAGACATTTGTTAAAAAGACATCATGGATTAAAAGCAATAAGGCAGAAAACTGTAAAAAATACAAAATCATACACTCAAAGTTAAACACACACACACACACACACACACACACACACACACACACACACGTACCATCTTCATGTCACTCTTCAGCTTGCTGATGCCGGCTCTCTCGCTCTTGGTGGCGCCCACGTTTCCCAGGCTGTGGATGGCGATGCTGTGGCCGCCGGCGTCCACGTCCCTCACTGATGAACACGAAAAACACCGGAGTCACAGAAACACGTGTGTGTGTGTGTGTGTGTGTGTGTGTGTGTGTGTGTGTGTGTACCGACCGCTCCGTGCCACGCTAAACTCTTTCCCGCTGAGGATGTGGTGAAGAAGGTTCTTCAGCTCAGAGGGACTGAGACTCATCAGGCTCTCTGTAGCCTCCTCTCCTGCACACACACACGCAAACAAGTTCTAAAAAAACTAAATCTAAAAAAAAAAAAAAAAAAAAAAAAAACACACAAGAAGCAGAAAACGTAGAGTTTTGCCCCCTCACCTGAGCAGCTGAGTGTCTGGGCCAGTTCTGTGGTCATCACCTGGATGATGAGGCCGATACGGAGCCTGAACATCTCACTGAACAGGTTGGGCTGAGTCCTGATGCTCATGGCCAGGTACACCATGATCTCCTGAGGAGGAGGAGGAGGAAGATGGATGATGGTGGAGCAAGATGATGGTGGAAGATGGAGGAGGATGATGGAGGAGGAAGATGGAGCAGACAGATGGAGGAGGAAGATGAAGGTGGAAGATGGAGGAGGAAGATTAAGGTGGAAGATAAAGGTGGAAGATGGAGGAGGAAGATTAAGGTGGAAGATAAAGGTGGAAGATGGAGGAGGAAGATGAAGGTGGAAGATAAAGATGGAAGATAAAGGTGGAAGATGGAGCAAACAGATGGAGGATGATGATGGTGGAAGATGGAGGAGGAAGATTAAGGTGGAAGATAAAGGTGGACGATGGAGGAGGAAGATGAAGGTGGAAGATAAAGGTGGACGATGGAGGAGGAAGATGAAGGTGGAAGATGAAGGAGGAAGATGGAGCAAACAGATGGAGGATGATGATGGTGGAAGATGGAGGAGGAAGATTAAGGTGGAAGATAAAGGTGGAAGATGGAGGAGGAAGATTAAGGTGGAAGATAAAGGTGGAAGATGGAGCAAACAGATGGAGCAGGAAGATGGAGGAGGAAGATGAAGGTGGAAGATGGAGGAGGAAGATTAAGGTGGAAGATAAAGGTGGAAGATAGAGCAGGAAGATGGAGGAGGAAGATGAAGGAGGAAGATGAAGGAGGAAGATGAAGCAAACAGATGGAGGATGATGATGGTGGAAGATGGAGGAGGAAGATGGAAAAACATCAAACAGGAAGGTTAAGGAGGAACATGGAGAAGAAGGATGGAAGAAAAAGATGGAGGACGATGAAGAGGGAAAATGAAGGTGGAAGATGGAGGAGTAAGATGAAGGAGGACAGTAGATGAAGATGGAGGAGGAAGATGAGGGAGGAGGATGGAGGAGGAATATGGAAGTTAAAGATGGAGGAAGTTGATGAAGAGGAAGGTGGAGGGAAAGGATGAGGAGGATGAAGGAAGAAGAAGTTGGAGGAAGATAAAACAGAAAGGTTAAAGCAGAGGAAGGAGAAAGAGGATGGAGGTAGAAGATGGAGAATGAAGATTAAGGAGGAGGAAGAAGATGGAAAAATGGAGGTAGAAGATGGAGAAAGTTCAAACAGGAAGGTTAGGGAGGAAGAAGAAGATGGAGGAGGAAGGTGGAGGGCCCAGACGGAGGTCATGTGACGGAGGTCACGTGACGGAGGTCATGTGACGGAGGTCATGTGACTGACCTGGGTTAAAATGGCGACGCTGATGTTGCCGTCGCTGGCCTCCTCGATCAGAGCGGCCAGCTGATCTGGGGGAATCGGAGCCGTGATGGTTTTCTCTCTGGGTTCAGGAGGAAGACCCACGGTCAGGTGTTTCTGATGGGACAGCAGGTCAGAGCAGGCCTGCACACACACGCACGCACACACACACACACACACAAATTTGTAAACCTATCTTACTTCTGCTTCTGCATATATTTACCAACATTGGACCATCATACTAGCAAAAGACATACATACATGTGCGTATGTGTGTGTCTGCATTTGTGTGTGTGTGTGTGTGTGTGTGTGTGTGTGTGTGTCTGTGCGTCTCACCGAGTCCAGCTCCTCCACCTTCTTCCTCAGCAGGCCTGAGATCATCCTCAGCGGCCCCCACTGCTTCTGCTCCTCTGCCTTCTCGTACAGGTCTGTGAGCAGCGACTGCACCGTGGATCCTTTCCCGTGGAGCTGAGTGTCCCAGTCCTTCCCCCTGAGGAAGGACATGCGGGGTCAGCGGGGTCAGTGGGGTCAGTGGGGTCAGTGGGGTCAGCAGGGTCAGCACCCAGACCCGGACCCGGTCCTGATCAGCTTCAGAACTAATATTAACGTTATTTGATGATGATGAAGCTCCTGTCATGGCCGACAGGACAAAAAAGAGCTTTGAAAAGCATCATTTAATAAATGTAATTATTCTCATGCCTGTTTGTTAACACCAGCTTTAAGCTAGACAGAATAAACCCAAAGTAGATGACAAGTTTCTATTATTAAACATATGAATCAGTGCTGAAATGTGTGTTTAAATGGAGTATAGAGCTGGTTCATAATTAAATATTATAAAATGTTTGAGGCCTTCTCTGTAAAATGAGGATTAGTGAAGGTAATAAAATATTGTGATGTGTTCGAATGTCATGTTAATATTGATAAATGACAGAAGTAGGATTCTTTTCCTGCATTATAATTTTATTAATCGTTATAATTAGAAACTGATGAACAAATGATAGAGTGTTGATAACTAATAAAAGCAGCAAATGAGCTTTAAACTAAACAAACCTTAAGCTCCGGTTAGTAAACATTAGAGTTAAATTTATGATGTGTTTAAGGTCTGCTCAGAAAAATGAGGATTAGTGAAGGTCGTGATGTGTTCAAATGTTATGTTAATATTGGAAAATCGAGCTTTTGGAGAAACTTGACAATGAAGATGAATTTTTACCTAATTAACAAATCCTACAAGAGTATTTTTAGGTAGGTCTTGGGCGGTTTGAGGCTCTTACTTGTCCCTGAAGAGGATGTTGAGGATGTCCACCTGGTCCTGGAGACTCTGGGGGACTTTCAGCATCTGGGCCAGAGCCTCGTAGTCGATGTCCCCGTTGGCGTCGCGGGGGATGCCGGTCTCTGCCGGGTCCACCTGGACCGAGGCCTGGACGGGACGTCAGGAGACGATTAGTTCAGAGATGGAGTCTCTGAACGGATAAAACCAGAGAAGCAGAAGAAGAAGAAGAAGAAGTAGAAAAAGCACCTGATTCTCTGGTGGTGCCGAGGATTCTGGGAGGTTCAAGTTGAGCGAGGGTCGAGCGGGACGGAACAACTTGTTCGCCAGATACATGTTGGCATCTGTAAAAGTAAGGAATAATAAATCACATGAATACGTAATAATATGCATTAATATTCTATACATGATTTTATATATATATATATATATATATATATATATATATACAAATAGAAAATATAGAGGGATATAGCAAAATATGCATAAATCTTTAAGTTACATGAATATGTAATAATTTGGATTACTTTTTGCATTACATTTAAATGCATTTAGTATCAAAAAATAAATATATGATTATATGTAAATAAATATATATATATATAAAGAATCTTGAATAATATGCAGACATATTTAAATCACATGAATATGATATTGATGAATATATATATATATATATATATATATATATATATGCATATATGTATATATGCATATATATACACACACACACACACACACACACACACACACACATAGATATATATAGATATAGATATGTGTGCATATGTATATATACATATATATATATATGTATATATACATATACATATATATATATGTATATGTATATATACATATATATATATATGTATATATACATATACATATATATATGTATATATATGTATATGCATACATACACACACAATTATGAACTCACTGGCGACATTGAGCTGCTGGGCTTTACTCATCAGAGACACCATCTCTTTGGTTTTCGTGGCTGCAGCCTTGAACCTGCTCAACCCGCCCAGCTGCTGTTTGGGCTTCCTGGGGGCGGCGAGGGCCAACAGGTGGTCCAGGTACTGGGCCAGGTCGTCGGCCTCTGCTGGCGACAGGGCGATGAGACCAGGCTCAAAAATAAGGTCCAGTACTCACCTTTATTCACACGTCCTCAAACATTCAGAAACAAGTCAACTCTTTATTGTCTGAATAATGAAAACTAAATGTGATCCCCTATTAAAATAATGGCCGATGTCATTTTACAAGTTTCTGGGAGAAAAAAAAAACTTTGGAGATAATATTATATTTCTGAATCATCTTGACAAAAAAAGTTAAAACATTTTTATGCAAACCTCCTATAGGACATTAAGAGTCTGATCCTTTCATTTAGAATGAGGTGATTTTACCAGATGTGGCAGCATCAAGAGATGATTTAGTCCAAAACCTTCTTCTATCAAATAATGACTCAGGCCTTTATTTTAATAGGGTGATGAGATATACATACATACATATATACATATATACATACATACATACATACACACACACATATATATATATATATATATATTTTCATGTTCTTTTTTGTTTTTTGCAAACTCTCAGAAAAACAGACAAATGCCCACAGCCTGGATTTAGAAACTTGCCCAGCAACAACGGCACGTTTGTACTCCCGTGACTTTGTGATGTCACACAGGGGCTCCCCTCCACCTGCAGAGCTTCACCTGCCTCCACCCACGTTAGTGCGAAACACATTTTTTAATGAACAGTGCTGAGCCATGCAACGGGTTTCAGAGTCATTCGTTTCCTCAGTAACTACAGTGGACACATGTTAAACTCGTGCACTCAGTAACAAGCTTCACACCAGATGTTTAACATCCACAAAGCGGAATTTCTCAACCTTTTCTCTCCTTATAAAGAGTCAGAAAAAGCTTCTAACATGTGGTAGCGGAGCGTTAGAGACAGGAGGAAACAGTCAGTAATGATGGGACAGCTGCATTAGTTTCAGGTTAAGATTCCTGCTGAGAAACATCGTTATATAAAACCTTAATATCACAGTGAATGACGCTGTCAACAGCAGAGGAATGGGACCACAGGTTATCCATGTAATTCACTCATTTGGTTAATTTAACAATGACAGCACCAGGAAATGTTAAGTGTTAAACAATAAGGAAGATTTTACTGAAACAAGCAGCTTTTCTGACCTTTGACCTTCAGAACAGTATTAGGTTATTGATCGTCTGACTAATCAATAAGCAGCTCTGGAGACATTTATTCTGTTTATCTGAAAAGTTTTTTAGAGACTTGAGGAGTAAAAACACAAGAAATTAAAAAAAGAGAGATTTATGAGTTTGAGTTTGATGTGACGTGATCACTCCTCGTCCACCCATCCATCCCTCTGCCTGTTTCTTACCATCATCGCAGCGTAACTCATGCACGTATCCATCGCCGGCAGCCTCATAATCATCCTCCTCCTCCTCATCATCCTCATCACCATCATCATCATCATCACGAGCAGCAGCAGCAGCAGCAGCAGCAGCAAACTCTGTGTCGGGGCGGCTCATGCTGCCAGAACCGGCCTTACCGTCCAGGAAGCTGAGGTGAGCGAAGCAGGAAGTGGTCAGGAACTCCGACAGCTTCCCAGTCTGGATCCTGGAGCAGGAGGAAGAGGAGGAGCACTAATATACCTGAGCCATTTTTCTATTATATACCGTAATTTCCAGACTATAAGCTCCTCCGTTTTTTCCCCACATGCTTTAACACATATGTCAAAGTCAAGGCCCGAGAGGGTTTTTTCTGGCCCCCAGGATTCTATACATTTATTATTAGAACAACTGCACGCCAGCAGCATCCAGGTACTTTACGCGCACTACATTTCCCACAATTCAACGGTGGCGCTCCGAGCAGGAGGCCATTTCCTTTCATTATTCATCAGCGAGCATTAGCGTCACTTCAAAAGTTTCAGATAGCCTACCCTTAAAAAATGGCAAAACGGAAGGTGGACACTGAGAACCGGACTTTTAAAACAGGGTGGGAATCAGAGTACATGTTCACGGAGGAGGCTGGAGAACCTCTGTGACTTTGTGTGGAGATAAAAGAGAATCTGAGACAAGACAGAAGAGATCGCTAAAAAAAGAAGAGACACCACCAAGTATCAGCCACAGCTTCATAAAAACATTACTGTGCAACGTATTCAGAGTTTTTATCAGTTAAAGTTTAGAAGTGAACTACTTGTTTTCACACCACATGTGACTTTTCCTTTTCCTCATGTTTATAGCTTTTTGCACTTTATTATTGTATTTCAATCCAGTTTGTTTTGAAAATATTTCAATTGAGTGAATTATAGCAAATTGCTGATATTATGTATTTATTTGAAGTAAATTTAGGCCATTTTTGCTATTTCCCTGAGAAGTAATACTGATGCTGCCTTGAATAATACGCTTCATTCATTTAATGTTCATGTTTTGGGGATTTTTACACAAAGCTTTTGTCCCTGTTGAAAATTAAAATTTACTAACAGAGCCATAAGAAATTATTTATTTGATCATATAGTAATTATTAATATGTTATAGGTATTATTTTTAGGGTTTCAGTCTGTTTAATGGGGATCACTAGACTATATGTGGTCATTTTATTATTTTTTTTTTCAATGAATGTTCGATCAGTCCGGCCCTTGGCTCGTTCCTACATTTTTCATTTGGCCCCCATGTCCATTCCACTTTGACACCCCTGCTTCAAAACCTGCAGCCAATGCAACTATGCAGCTCATCTATAGATCCTTTAAATTAATTTACATTCCCATCCACCAGGGGGCGCTGCTGGAGTATAGCATAGTATAGTAGTATAATAAATTAAGTATTAAGTTATAGTTTATATCTATACTACACTATAAACTATGATAAAAGTACATAGCAGGGAAATGTTTCCTTTTTTTTTAAATTATTGTTCTAATTTAATCTATTAGTTTTTAGTTTCCTATAATAAGTGCTCTATAAATAAAGATTATCTGATAATTTACAGTCACATCACCATCAAATACAAATGCAAACACTATTTTATTAACCTTTATAAAAAGTCTAATGACTGAACAGCGTCGTGTTCATCAGGTTTTTTCTCTTTTTAGACAAATATCATGCACCAATAAGCTGCTCATCGTGCTGTTTGTAATGCAATAACAAAACAGAAATATAAAAGAATCACTGCTAAATGAATGGAGAGGTTATGTGGAATTTCTGTGGGTTGAACAGTGCTTTTATTAACTCGTGTTAAAGGACGTTGACGTTTCTAAATACAATTAGTGATTATATGTTTTTGTTGAAGCTCACCTGGCCCCCCCGTAGTATCCGTCCTGGAGCTTTTTGAGCGTCGCCAGCACAGCAGAGTCCACGTCTTTGTGGTCTGGAGCTGAAAAAGCAGGAACAACACACAGGATGCTGGTAGATTCCACACAAATCTGATTTTAGTTAACTGCATTGACTCAGTAAATGTTAAATCTAACATTTAGTCAGTATGACTGAATATTTCCAACAATAAAAAGTAAGATGCAAGAAAAGACAGATTGCATACAGAATAAATACATAAATAAATAAAATATATACAATATAATAGAGCATATATATAGCTATATAGTGTAGCATATATGTCAACTCACAAGTTAAAAGCCTTAAAAACTTCAAAAATGAGCCTTCAAAGTACATTTAGTACAGATAAAATTATTTATTATTAAAATTATTATTGTTAATTTAATTTATTTGCAAGTAGCTCAGTATGTAGGTGTTAATATTATGCAGTGATAGCGATTATTGCTAATAGCGTCTTGATTTTACTCTCAAATCAAACCAGGCTGCAGGCTGTGTGTGTGTGTGTGTGTGTGTGTGTGTGTGTGTGTGTGTGTGTGTGTGTGTGTGTGTGTGTGTGTGTGTGTGTGTGTGTGTGTGTGTGTGTGTGCCTCACTCAGCATGGTCTGTGAGATGAGGAAGGTGACGGTGGGCCTGCCCGTCATCCTCCACCTGGAGGCCAGGTAGGCGATCTCCGTCCGCAGCATCTCCACGATCATCTTGTTGTCCAGCGCCAGGTAGAACTGAGAGTGGTCGATGAACTGCAGGATGAAAAAAAAAACACGTTTCAGAAAAGCGTCAGAGGATCTTCTCCAGCTTCATTGTTTTCTGAATGTGGTGAATCGTGACCTGCGGCGTGAAGGTGAAGATGGTGTTCCTGATGCTGTAGAACTTGGAGGTTCCCAGGACCCCGATCCTCCTGTAGGGACGCCCCGTCAGGCCCAGTCTGGGGTTTCGACCTGAGGGGGGGGAAGGGCGGGAGAGGAACCTTGTGACATCACAGAGTGAAAGAGTCTCCATGCTACGTTTCCTACTTTCGTGTGACTCATGTCTGGAGTTTTCTGTGGAAACTGTGGAGCCTGAAGATTAAAAACTAAAAACCAAGCAAACCTCTATCCTTCCTTCTCTACCTCCATCCTTCCTTCTCTACCTCCATCCTTCCTTCTCTACCTCTATCCTTCCTTCTCCTCCTCCATCCTTCCTTCTCTACCTCTATCCTTCCTTCTCCTCCTCCATCCTTCCTTCTCTACCTCCATCCTTCCTTCTCTACCTCCATCCTTCCTTCTCTACCTCTATCCTTCCTTCTCCTCCTCCATCCTTACTTCTCTACCTCTATCCTTCCTTCTCCTCCTCCATCCTTACTTCTCTACCTCTATCCTTCCTTCTCTACCTCCATCCTTCCTTCTCCTCCTCTATCCTTCCTTCTCTACCTCTATCCTTCCTTCTCTACCTCCATCCTTCCTTCTCCACCTCCATCCTTCTTCTTTCCTTCCCTTCCTTATTTCTTTAATTCCATCCCTTTCCCCCCCTCCTTTACTTTATCTTTCATCCCTCCTTCTTTTCTTACTTTTATCCTTCCTTCCTCCATTCTACCTTTCCTCCTTCCTTCTTTGCTTCCTTCCCTCCTTCTACATCCCTCTCTCCTTCTTTACTGCTATACTTCCTCTTTCCCTCCCTACTTACTTCTTTACTTCTATCCTTGCTTCCTCCATTCTACCTGTCCTCCTTCCTTCTATTCTTCCTTCCCTCCTTACTTCTTTACTTACTGTATATCCCTCCTTCCTCCTTCTCTCCTTAATTCTATCCTTCCTTCTACATACCCCCTCCTTCTTTACTGCTATACTTCCTCCTTCCTTCTACTTTTCCTTCCTCCTTCCATCCTTCTCCTCCTGCCTGTTCTACATTCACATCCTAACACGGTTGCTAGGCAACGGCGGCGGAACCGAGGACCGGACCCAGTCTGGCGTAGATGTGGCTCAGGACCCTGGAGGGCTGGACGTGGATGGGATAGGTCTCGGCCACGGTCTCCACGTCGATCCCGTTGTCCTGCAGCAGCGTTTTGATCTCCTCGCTCTCTGCCACGATAGAAACTAAAAAACAAAAAAAAACACACATTTAACATCTCTGGTTTTAATATGAACTAACGCTGTGGGAAGTAGATATTCCTCTAGAAAAGTGGAAGCTTAAGTAGATTTTTGCAGGAGGAAACAGGAATTTTATTGAGAATTTTATTGATTAGGTGTTGGGAAGCAACATGGGCAGGAGCTGTGATATGGAGCTTTACACTGGACCTAAAGGGCTGCTGCAGGATAGAGCAAGTCTATGGGGGTTTCTCTCTTTTGTAAATGCTATTTTTCTGGCTTAGATGCTTTTATTATACAGTAGGAAGTCATGAAGTAATGGGAGAAAGAGGAAATGAACCTCGGAATGCTGTTTAAGAGACAAGTGCTCTACCTCTACACCACTGCAGTGCACCTATGAGATTATGATAATAATGATGTTTCCACAAAAAAAAGAAGATATGCACCATCATTTAAGGTGCAAGCTAAATCCAAAACCACCACAGAGACGAGCTGAGAACCCACCTTGTACGACCACGTCAGGTTTGGGGATGGTGGAGAAACGTCGGTTCAGAGGGTCGATCTCTCCGGGGGCCAGAAAACCCTGAGAACCAGATCAGAGGAACATATTCAAAAAGGAGTAGGAAAAGAATTGCATTTTCAGTATTTTTTAATATTAATTGTTTAACTCACGTCAGACAGAAGGTTTCCCAGGATGTAGAGAGACTGTCCCCACTTCAGAGGACAGCTCCCCATCGGCTGCCTCTCCACAGAGTGAGGGTTGTTGTACTCCTCCTCCACCTGGTGGTGGAGATGAGGAGGAGCAGGAGGAGGATTCAGCTCAAAGAAAATCCAGGAGTCCTCAACATGTTTTATCTCACATCTCCTCCTAAACATCTCACAGCTCCTCCTAAACATCTCACATCCCCTCCTAAACATCTCACATCCCCTCCTAAACATCTCACAGTTCCTCCTAAACATCTCACATTTCCTCCTAAACATCTCACATTTCCTCCTAAACATCTCACATCTCCTCCTAAACATCTCACATCTCCTCCTAAACATCTCACAGCTCCTCCTAAACATCTCACATCTCCTCCTAAACATCTCACATCTCCTCCTAAACATCTCACATCTCCTCCTAAACATCTCACATCTCCTCCTAAACATCTCACAGCTCCTCCTAAACATCTCACAGCTCATCCTAAACATCTCACATCTCCTCCTAAACATCTCACATCTCCTCCTAAACATCTCACATCTCCTCCTAAACATCTCACATTTCCTCCTAAACATCTCACATCTCCTCCTAAACATCTCACATCTCCTCCTAAACATCTCACAGCTCCTCCTAAACATCTCACAGCTCATCCTAAACATCTCACAGCTCCTCCTAAACACCTCACAGCTCCTCCTAAACATCTCACAGCTCCTCCTAAACATCTCACATCTCCTCCTAAACACTTCACAGCTCCTCCTAAACATCTCACAGCTCCTCCTAAACACCACACGTCTCCTCCTAAACACCACACGTCTCCTCCTAAACATCTCACATCTCCTCCTAAACATCTCACATCTCCTCCTAAACATCTCACATCCCCTCCTGAACATCTCGCTACGTTCTCAGGTGCTGACCTTGTCTGCAGGGACGCTGTAGAGCTCTGGAACCAGCCGTATCCCGTCTTTCTGCTTGATCAGGATAGCCTCCAGAGCCTCCTGGTACTCCTGCACCTGAGCGGAGGTAGAAGAGGAAACCAGTGATGTTGTGGTCATTTCTTTGGTTATTTTTTGGTTTACCCTCCATACTAGCATGATAAATAGTGTGTGTCAGGGTAAAGTACCTGCTCAGGGCTGTTGGTGAAGATCCCGTCCAGTATGAGGTAGGTCCAGAACAGCGGCCACTCACACTCGATGTTCTCAAACAGCTTCAGCTCAGCAGACTCGTAGTAACAACGGTTTGGATCCTGTAGGAACAGAGAAGAACGGCTGAGAAACGCTGTATTTTGGTACAATTGGTCCAACATTGAGTAGAATTTTAGAAGACGGTAATCTTACCTCTTTTGGTGTTTTGTGTCCGTCTCTGAGGAACCTGCAGCAGCCGTATCGACCCTGCACAGACCGAGAGGAAGTCAACGGAGCATTATCAGTGTCAGTGTTGTTCTAATTAAAAGGTCTGAAGGATTTTGGAGTCCCCCAGGGTTCTGGTCATGAGCCCTTCTAGGTCTGAACAATTCACCATGGAACACTAGACGAGAAAGCGATCGTCTCTGCACCTGCAGCTTCGAGATGATCTCCTCCTTCGTCATGTTGACGATGTTCATGTCCTCCACGGCGAAGGCGGGGTAGGAGATGATGGCCAAGACGCCGGCGTCGATCTCCTTGGAGATGGAGGACCTGGGCAGCATGGAGGTCAGGATGGACTGAAGAGGATCAGGGATCAGTTAGAGTCCTAGGAGGCCTTTAGTGGGCTTAGGGTTAGGGTTACAATTAAATGTTTCAGATTAAACTAATTTATTAGTCAAGGAAAAACTAACTTGCAGTGTGTATTACTACAGTGTGTGTGTGTGTGTGTGTGTGTATTAGTACAGACTGTGTGTATATACCAAACAGTGTGTATTAGTACAGACTGTGTGTATATACCAAACAGTGTGTATTAGTACAGTGTGTGTGTGTATATATACCAAAAAGGGTGTATTACTACAGTGTGTGTGTGTGTGTATTAGTACAGTGTGTGTGTGTGTGTATTAGTATAGACTGTATGTATATACCAAACAGTGTGTATTACTACAGTGTGTGTGTATTAGTACAGTGTGTGTGTATTACTACAGTGTGTGTTTGTGTATACCAAAAAGTGTGTATTACTACAGTGTGTGTGTGTGTGTGTATTAGTACAGTGTGTACAGTGTCTGGATGTGTGTGTACTAGTACAGACTGTGTGTATATACCAAACAGTGTATATTAGTACTGTGTTTGTATACCAAGCAGTGTGTATTAGTACAGTATGTGTGTGTGTGTGTGTGTGTATCAGTACAGTGTTTGTGTATACCAAGCAGTGTGTATTAGTACAGTGTGTGTGTACCTGGCAGTGTGTATTAGTACAGTGTGTGTGTGTGTGTGTGTGTGTGTATTAGTACAGTGTGTGGTGTGTGTGTGTGTGTGTGTGTGTGTGTACCTGGCAGTGCTGGATGTCGTCAGCCAGGGCGTGGACCACAGATCCAGGTCCCCCTTTAGCTCCAAACAGGTTCAGCTCGTCCAGAGCCTCCAGAGCCGCCTGCAGCAAACACAGCAGCACTGTTATAATCAATCAATAACTGATCATCAGGACTGAGTAATCAATGTGAATCTCACATTGATTCTTTAAGTAAGCAAAATATCATGAAATTTACATTCAAATGTTTTTTTGTGTATCCACTCATGGCCAGTATTGATTTAAAATAATAGTCAATTGATCTTTCAGCAGGTTTTGAGCTTCAGGTGTTTTTCGTGACTTTTTTTCCTTTAAAATGTGGGTAAAATATAAAACATATAAAACATACTACATACATATTACATATAAAATGTGCATACAACACATTAAACACATAACACATAAAGTAGAGCTGATATTAATGATTCTAACATGATTTACAGACAGTGCTGCTGTTAAATACACTGATAAGAATAAAGCAGAGAACGCCCTGTTTTCACAGCCTTAAATTAACCAGCGTGTGTGTGTGTGTGTGTGTGTGTGTACTGGGTAGAGTACTGTGTTATTTCAGAGTGACACATTCTCCTAAGAGCACAGGGAACCTGAGCCTCCTCAGCTGCTGCATTCTCTCCCTTTTTATTTATTTCGTTTGATGTTTCCTTATAATTAAACGTTGGTATATTTACCTATCTACTAAAATGCAGTTATATATTCAACTATAATAAAACACAACACAAACAGACTCTCATTGAGAGTTTGGCAGTGTGTGTGTGTGTGTGTGTGTGTGTGTGTGTGTGTTGAATGCCTCTGTTAGAGATGAGAGTAACTAATAGTATTAAGAATAGTTATGAATCGAGGCGATGACGTCATCCTGACTATTTATTCTCGCCCTCAGGACGTTTCTGCACCTGATCCATCCAGCGTGGATGGGCCTAAAGGTCAGTAAAGGTCGCGACGGCGTCCGCGCTGACACAGATTTACTGGAGACACCTGTTGGTCTGAGGACAAATCTGCTCGGTCAGCAGCTCGCTGGCTGTTCCCCCGCTGCGTCTGCCCCCCCCTGCTGGGGGACTCCTCTGTCCTCTGTCTCTGTCTGTCCTCCATCTCTTTCCTGTCTGTCTCTCTGATGCCTGAACCTCCTCCTCCTCACCTTTTGTCTGAGGGAGTGTGTGTGTGTGTGTGTGTGTGTGTGTGTGTGTGTGTGTGTGTTAACCTTGGCTGTGCCTATAGAGCTGGCGTTAATCTCAGTGATGCCCTGGTTGGTCTTGTCCCCTCTTTCCCACATCCCGTAATCCTGCGAAGAAAAAGAAGAAATACAGTATGTATGTATATATAAATATATATGTTTTTTTTTTACCTTGACCCAATGTGAGGGTCTAAGTTCAGGGGATATTGTGCTGCTTTTGTACAAACTGTAAATCTGTGATTTGTGATTCTGGGCTATTACAAATAAAGTTGAATTGAATATATTATATATATATATATATATATAAAAGATAAGTTAGACTTTATTGATCCCACAACAGGGAAATTTGCTTGTTACTGCAGCGTACAGAGTAAAGAAAGAAAAGAAAAGCTAAAGAAGATAAAAGCTATAAAAAATAAAAATACACACAACACTACACAGTATGCATTATGGACATAAAATGGAGAAAAAATATTAATAAATAGCAATAAAAAAGATATATATATATATATATATATACATATATACACACACATACACACATGTACACAGACATAGCTAATGCAGACTTAAGGTGCAGGGTGTGTGTGTAGAGTAAAGATATATATTATAATATTAACGTTTTACTGTTGACTGAAGCTGTCACTTACAGCCACTTTGTAAGCTGCCTCGATGTAGAACATCAGGTTCTGGACGACGTCCACCTCGTCCTGGGTGTAGACAATGTGGAGACCTGCACACACACACACACACACACACACACACACAGTAACATCACCATTTTTAATTCTACCTAATATTGAAATCACTGATTTCTCAGGTCCGGAGAAATATTTAAAAAAAACATGACATTTTGAACCTTTAATTCAATAATAACCATATTTAACTTGTTTTTCGTTCCATTCCAAAGTGATATAATAATAATTGTATATCTTTGCACATGAATACAAATTAAAGCTTGCATAGGTTTTTTGTATGACCCCTAAAAACACTAAACCAACTTTTAAAATCGAATGACAAAGTGCTGAAACAAACAATCAGCAGCTAACTGAGGCCGTCGGCCATTTTTTCCCGTAACTACGACACGACAGAAACGTCCTGAGGTTTCTCCAGTTCAAATAAACAGGAAGTGGTTCCGTACCGGACGCCGTCATCTGGGCGAGGAAGAGCAGGAACAGCGAGGTGGCGTCGACCTGCAGGTGACCCCACTGGTCGTCCCCGACGACGGTGGCGCAGGTCCGTGTGTCGTATTTGGCGTGGAGCGAGTCCGAGGTGCTCTTGCTGTATTTGAACTTCTCCACCTTGTCCAGCTGCGGGAATAAGATTCTTAGCATGTTTTACATTGAATTATTTAAAATCTTTACTGGAATTTTAATTATAATTAATTATTGTCCTGATTTGATTGGACCAAATGAAAGTGGGCGGGGCCTAGCATTTATATAAATAACACACAAAGACAGATTTTTAATTGTAAGTTGACTGGATTTTCACAAAGTACAAATTCTATTTCTTCTACAAATGCATCTGAATTTAATATTTCAAATTTTCAATAAAACATTTTCATATAAATTGTCAGTATTCACTAATGCCGAATCAAATATTCACATTTTAAACAATTCAAAGATATACTAAAGTTGAATGAAAACATTTTTATTGAAAAATGTCAATCTTGGTACCAGATAATTTAACTAAAAAAAAATACATATATAAAAAAAACATATATTGACTCGTTTTACATTCTAGATGGATTAAATATTTAAAATTTATCATTCCTTTTTGATTAGATCATTTGACATTTAATGTACAGATATGTGTAATTGTGTATAACTTGATATATGTAAAAAGAATGATACAAACAGCCTTTTATATGACAAGAAACCAACACAAATGCAAGATGTACATTTTAAAAGACCTGATTTGCTTCTTAAATCTGTATTATAAACATTTTTGGACTTTTCTCATCTTCTGACCCTCTCACTAAAATTAAACAATCCCACATACCTGCCTCATGATGCACTGGAGGATTCCTCTCATCAGCTTCACCACGCTCTGACGAGACAGAGACAGAAAGAGACAGACAGGTGACTATGGGCCGCTCTGGGGGTCCAGGGTGAGCCCGGTGGACCCGGTCCTACCTGCTCCAGCTCGTAGGCCTTGGCCTTGTCCTCGTCCCGGTCTGCGTTCTTCCTGTAGGCGAGGCTCAGCGCCCACACCGACACGATGCTGTACACGTTGTCCCGGACCCACGCGTCAGGGTGCTGGTCGCTGCCCGGCAGGAGGCCCGTCACCGGGTCCTGAGCAGAGGTCAGAGGTCAGTTCACAGAAGACACAATTCAGTTTCAATTTAAAAGGCATTAAGTCACGTTAAAGGTGTATCAAAGGTACAGTGTGTAGTTTCTATATTAAAGGTACAGTGTGTAGTTTCTGTATTAAAGGTACAGTGTGTAGTTTCTGTATTAAAGGTTCAGTGCGTAGTTTCTGTATTAAAGGTACAGTGCGTAGTTTCTGTATTAAAGGTACAGTGCGTAGTTTCTATATTAAAGTCACAGTGTGTAGTTTCTATATTAAAGTCACAGTGTGTAGTTTATTTATTAAAGTAACAATATGTAGTTTGTGTATTAAAGGTACAGTGTGTAGTTTGTGTATTAAAGTCACAGTGTGTAGTTTCTATATTAAAGTCACAGTGTGTAGTTTCTGTATTAAAGGTACAGTGTGTAGTTTATTTATTAAAGTAACAATATGTAGTTTGTGTATTAAAGGTACAGTGTGTAGTTTCTGTATTAAAGGTACAGTGTGTAGTTTCTGTATTAAAGGTACAGTGTGTAGGTTCTGTATTAAAGGTACAGTGTGTAGGTTCTGTATTAAAGGTACAGTGTGTAGTTTCTATATTAAAGGTACAGTGTGTAGGTTCTATATTAAAGGTACAGTGTGTAGTTTCTATATTAAAGGTACAGTGTGTAGTTTCTGTATTAAAGGTACAGTGTGTAGTTTCTATATTAAAGGTACAGTGTGTAGTTTCTGTATTAAAGGTACAGTGTGTAGTTTCTGTATTAAAGGTACAGTGTGTAGTTTCTGTATTAAAGGTACAGTGCGTAGTTTCTGTATTAAAGGTACAGTGCGTAGTTTCTGTATTAAAGGTACAGTGCGTAGTTTCTGTATTAAAGGTACAGTGTGTAGTTTCTATATTAAAGTCACAACGTGTAGTTTCTGTATTAAAGGTACAGTGCGTAGTTTCTATATTAAAAGTACAGTGTAGTTCAAGTTATAGAATAATAACTTTATGTCTTTGCAAATGAATATAACAATAACGCTTGCAGAGGTTTTGTCTTCTTTAAGGCTCTAATACCTCAAAAGTCGGTTTTTTTCAACATCAACAAGCTAGATTTCATCATGAAAAGAAACAGAATCATAAAGTTGCACAAGTCCTTACTTCTGTAAGTGATTAAAGCAGATTCTTCCTCTTTAGTCAGTAGCAGCTTGTGTTCAACTTCTCTGCCAAAATATTTATCTTAATCAGATCAAAAATCAATGATTCTCTGGTTGCAGCTGCAGCAAGTGGCTGCTTCCACGGAGAAGAAGAATCCGTCTGACGTCACAGTCACAGCTCCCTGAACACTGACCCCAGGTCAGACAAACACTGATCCGGGTTCAGGTGAAACACTCAACTCAGGTCAGATAATCAATGAACAGAGTTCAGGTCAGATAGTTATTAGCTCCGCCTCAACACTAATAATAATAATAATACCACAAATAATAATAATCTAGAATATCGGAGAGACTAAACCAAAACTCATAATACTTGTGTATTTTTACTGCAAAAACTTTAACTACATCATATATTGAAAAACTTTGACATCAACTTATAATATTTATGCACTTTACTGCAAAACCTGAACTACATCAACTCAGAATATGTATGTATTTTACTGCAAAACTTTAACTGCATCAGCTCATATTATGCAAGTATTTTTACTGCAAATCTTGAACTACATGAGCTCTTAATAGTCATGAACTTCATTGAAAAACTTTGAAATCAACTTATAATATTTATGCACTTTACTGCAAAACCTTAACTACATCAACTCATAATATTTATATATTTTACTGTAAAACTTTGACTAGATTAACTCATAATACTTTACTTCAATACTCGATTTCAATGCAATAGGGACTACTTCTGTAATAGTATTTTCATGCAGGACCTTCACTTGTAATTGAGTATTGAGTGAGTGCGTGCGTGCGTGCGTGCTATTTGACAGTGATGTGTTGTGCAACGCTTGTCTTCACCTCAGTTACAGGAATTTTGTTGCAAAAAAACGTCCTATTTTAAAGCGTCTCGTTTATTTTATAAAGTACCTAAACATATATATATATATATGTATAAATATATATAAATAAGTATAAAAACACACACACACAATGAAGCACTCACTTGGTGCTGCAGGATAGTTTGATGCACCATCCGGGCATAGTTGTCCAGTTTAACGCCAGAGTTGCTTCTGCTTCTCATGGTGACGAATCAGCGGCTCAGTTCAAGTAAAAAAGGACAAAAGTGTTAAATCCTCGACACGAAACTCATTTTAAAGTCATGGTCGCGTCTTTTAACGTCTTCCGGAGTCTTTTAAAGTCGCTCGGGTTCATGTGGAGTCATGTAAAGTCATGTTAAATCCTGCTGGCAACTGCGGCTACCTGCAGAGTGGAGTCAAGCCGCTCGCCGGAAGTAGCACGCGCCGGATGTGAGGAGGGCTGCCTTCAAAATAAAACGAAAATAAAAAGGAATTTTAAAAAAGTAATAATTTAATTATGTACACAATTGTATTTATTACAACAAGGTAATTGAATTTTTTTAAATATAAGATTTAAAAACATTAAAAACATTAGTCTTATATAACACTAGTCTTATATTACAGGTGCATCAAATATTTATTTATTTTTTGGTTGCACCACTGACATTTTGCGTCAAAAAATCACATAAAATCAAATCATTTTTTTTTTTTAAAATGCAAATGGACAGAAACCAACATGAACACAAATTGTACATTTTGAGACACCTGATTGAATGTTTCCTAAAACTGTATTTTAAAAAGTTTGCTAAACATGTTTGCTACTGACCCTCATATATTATTTAATGAATTTTGGTCAATTTGTCTTTTTTTCTTAAAACAAGATTGAATTGTTCGCCTTCTTATCCTAACGTTGTATTTTTATACTGGAAAGCCTTTAGCTTATTATTATATTCTCTATATTTTGTAAAAACAAATACTTGAAATAAGATAATTTATCTGCCAGTTCAAAATAATTCTATTAAATGGGTCTAAGAACTGAAAAAAGGCAGTCTGAAGCGCTCAGACAAAAATTTAAAAAAATAAAAATCTATAGTTATTGCAGGATATATTATATATTATAATATTGGACTAATTGTACTAAATACAAGATTTTCTCTTGATAGGATTTAATTTTTTTGCAGTGTGCACTAAACAACATTTAGTATTTTAATCAGCAGGTGAAGTTATCTCTTGCCTTACAAAACATTTACAAATCAGAACCTTAAACATTTTATTTCTTGAGCCCTATAATATTCTCACTGACTTACATTTCTGTGAAGAATCAGGAGCTGGAACATTTTTTATCAAACTTTAGCAGACGATGTGGAAACGACTATCCCAACATGGTGTTGTTATATAACTGAATTGATCAGATTGTTCAAACTATGTTCCATGAATCGATAGTTTTTTATTTAATTTGTTAATCCACATATTGCTTTATATAATATATATTTATTATTTTTTAATAATGCCCCCTTTGTAGCCCCCTCTAGCTTTGGGTCGGCTTTTTTGCTTTTACTTCTTCTTCTACATACTTCCTTAAAATGGAAATAATTTCTTTATTGTAGTTTTTTTTGTTTTTATGTATGTATTATATACATTTTTATGTAATATTATACAAAATCGAATAACTAAAAAAAAGCTTCTCCGGCGAGTATTTCTGAAGAGGGGAAAAAAAGACTACAAGAAATCCCAGAATGCTTTGCGACATTAACACGTCCGCCTTTAAATGTGTCCGCGCGAGGAACTCTGTGGCTCGTGTAATTACTTATTATTAATTGCTTTAAAGTGTTGTCAAAATCGCATAAACTTTCTTATCTTATAGTAGATGAAATAAAAATATACTTTTTTATGTTTAAAACCCGTTTTTTGCTAAAATAAGCTGTAAAAACGTCCGTTAAATGGGTCATGGTATAAGACAAACATCCGTTCCCGGGGGGAGTGTTGACGGTGTAACACCAGACCCGAGGAGCAGAAGACGGAGGAGAAGCTGCATCTTTTCTCTCCGCTGTTAAATGTTGTTTTAACCTCCAGTCCCGTTAATTATTTCTCCTTTAATTAATTAAATGAGTGTCCGGGCAGACAGAGACGATGACAGCGGCGTCCAGCAGCGAAGAGTCGCCTACATTTACAGCCCCGAGTTCATCGATACTTGCGACTCTTTATCGAAAGTCCCGAACAGGGTGAGTTTTATTCACAGGAGATTTCATTATGATAAAACAATTGATGTTTAAAATATATAAAACAGGAGCTTTTATTATTCTAAAAAACAGGAGCAGTTATACTGAAAAACACAAATAATGTTGTTATATTAAAGAGGAGCATTTATACTGTAACACACTTATTGTTTAATATGCATAAAATACACGCATATATATAATGCATATATTATAGGACCAAAAATGCTGTAACACACTTTAACGTTTAATAGATATAAAATAGGTAAAATTACAGAGTAACGCACTTAATGTTTAATATATAAAAAAGGGGAACAAATATACTGTAACACACTTATTGTTTATTATGCATATATAATAGGGACACGATTGCTGTAACACACTTTAAAAGTTTATAGATATACAATAGAAATAATTATACTGTAGCACACCTTATATTTAATAGATATTAAACATTAGTGTTTATGCTGTAAACCACTTCATGTTTAATATATATAATATAAAACAGGAGCATTTCTACTTTTAACACATTAAATGTGTAATATGTTACAGAAGAGAATTTACACTGTAACACCCTTTAATATATAAAAGAGAAGCATTCATACTGAAACACACTTGTTGTTTAATATGTATATATAATAGGACCAATAATTCTGTAACACATTTAAGGATTAATATATATTAAAGTGGAGCATTTACATTCTCACACATTTAATGTTTAATACATTAGAAGCAGCATTTCTATGTTGTAACTAGTTTAATTTTAATACATTAATGATGAGCATTCATGCTGTTGCTTATTTAATGTTTAATGTCACAGTGTTTTTACAGTAACGTGTTTCATGTTCTGGTTGTTTCCAGGCCAGTATGGTCCATTCACTGATCGACGCGTACGGGCTGCTCAAACACATGAGGTGAGGAGTTAAAGCTACTCACAGGTTGTCTTATTTTAATTTAATCAAATAATTATTGTCATTATTATCTATTTATTATATATCTACGTACTTATTAAAGTGGACACAACTGGGAGGGACAGTGCGATCCAGGTTGAGAAAGTAGAAAGTTTTTCACTTTAGAGTAGACGCATTAATATGATAAGAATCTCATATAATTTCCTGTAGTATTAAGTATTTATTGGGGGGAAAAAAGCTAAACCATTTCTACTCTTTTTGATTCATTTAGATGCCGAAGCTTCATATTTGCTTCATATTAGAGCAACAAATCAATATTGAGGTGATAAACTGATTCAGGATTTTATCTCTCAGGCTACAATAACTGTAGGAAATTCAACAATTAATGTGAACTGATGACACATTTACACGTGTAATAAAATAAAATTGATATAAGGTAGCTAGGTAGAAGTTGATATTCATCTGATTTAGGTAACAT
Source organism: Eupleurogrammus muticus (assembly GCA_036785175.1). Taxonomy (NCBI): domain Eukaryota; kingdom Metazoa; phylum Chordata; class Actinopteri; order Scombriformes; family Trichiuridae; genus Eupleurogrammus; species Eupleurogrammus muticus. The sequence continues at coordinate 18,593,591 of JAYKQN010000017.1, read as the reverse complement.
CAGTCATTATATTCACACCACTCTTTATTGAATTGAGTGATTTTATCATTATTATCATCATTAAATATGTTAAAGCAGCACAGGGTCAGGTTATTTATTTTTATATGACGGTTGCTATGGTTACCACGGCTGCTGTGTACTGCCGTGAGTCTCGTGCTGGTATTGCGGAGCTGAGGGTGAGCGGCTCCCCCGCCGTGTCTTGCGTCTCTCCCGCAGCGTGGTGAAACCCCGCGTGGCGACCATCGAGGAGATGGCCAAGTTCCACACCGACTCGTACCTGGAGCACCTGCACAAGATCAGCCAGGACGGAGACAACGACGACCCCCAGTCAGGAGACTACGGGCTGGGTGAGGAGCCGTCTACAAACCACGAATCAGCTGGTTCATGTAGAACCAGGAAGGAGGGGGGTCAAACAAGAGCCCAAGGGACAAACAATGAACCAAAACCACATGTCACTGAGCATCTTCAGCAACTCAAGGGATAAAATATTCACACTTTTGATTTGTAAATGAGGAGATAACTTCACTAGCTGGTTTAAATACTAAATATTGTTCACTGATTAAATGTTTTTTTTTAATTAAAATGCAGCAGTAGAATGACTGAATGTGAAATAAGTGGTAAAATAAAGATGTAAGTAGTGAGTACGGCCTGAGTTGCCATGGCAACAGAAGGACGATAGAAGTTTTGTGTCCATACGGCGAAATTCAGCAGTTGCTATTTGGCCAGTTGGAGGAGTTAGAAAATTTGGGGTGGCGACATGAAACCTGACCCCAATTAATCAGGGAAATATTTTAGAAGTGTAATATTTTTTCTCCATAAAAGGAAGAAAAACAGATTGTTTTTAATGGTCCAACCCACTGATGGAGGCAGACATTAAAGCAGGTTGACAGCAGATGGCGCCATCGCACCAGAACCAACAGCTGCTGTTCCACAGAACAGGGGTTCCTCTCCTGTGGGGGCGGGGCTTCCTGTGAGGGGGCGGGGCTTCGTGTTGACTGACAGTTTGAGGTCCCAGCTCTGCTGCTGCTGCTGTCCTGACTGCAGACACTTGTCTTTTTATTTCCTTTCTTCTGTCCTCTGTCATTTCCTCCTTTTGTCTTCTCCACCTCTTCATCCTTCCTCCTGGTGTCTCCACCTTTTCCTGCATCAGGCCTTTTGTTTTTTTTAAGTTTTTGTCCTTTGTCTCTTCACTTCATCTTTTGTCTCAATTCTTCACCTCCATTCATTCCATCCTCCTTTCCTCCACATGTTCTCCACACCTTCTTCTTCCCACTTTTTTCTTTACACGTCCTCCTCACGTTCTTTTTCATGCATTCTTCTTGACACGTTCTCCACATGTTCTTCTCCACATGTCCATATTTTTCATCACACGTTTTTTTTTTTTTACGCCTTCTTCACACTTTATTCAAATGTCCTTCTTCACAGGTTCTTCACATGTTTTTCTTTGCATGTTCTTCACATGTTTTTCTTCACATGTTCTTCACATCTATTTCTTCACATGTTCTTCACATGTTTTTCTTTGCATGTTCTTCACATGTTTTTCTTCACATGTTCTTCACATGTTTTTCTTTACATGTTCTTCACATGTTTTTCTTCACAGGTTCTTCACATGTTTTTCTTCACAGGTTCTTCACATGTTTTTCATCACAGGTTCTTCACATGTTTTTCATCACAGGTTCTTCACATGTTTTTCTTCACAGGTTCTTCACATGTTCTTCACATGTTTTTCTCCACAGGTCCTTCACATGTTTTTCTTTACAGGTTCTTCACATGTTTTTCTTCACAGGTTCTTCACATGTTCTTCACAGGTTCTTCACATGTTCTTCACATGTACTTCACAGGTTCTTCACATGTACTTCACAGGTTCTTCACATGTTCTTCACATGTTTTTCTTCACAGGTTCTTTTACAGGTTCTTCACAGGTTCTTCACATGTTCTTCACAGGTTCTTCACAGGTTCTTCACATGTTCTTCGCATGTTTTTCTTCACAGGTTCTTTTACAGGTTCTTCACATGTTCTTGGCATGTTTTTCTTCACAGGTTCTTCACAGGTTCTTCACATGTTCTTCGCATGTTTTTCTTCACAGGTTCTTCACAGGTTCTTCACATGTTCTTCACATGTATTAATAATATCCCATAAATATTCTCTATATCAATGGCCTCCGTTTGGAGGCTGTGTCAAACGACCTTTGACCCATGTGTTTCCAGGTTACGACTGCCCGGTGGTCGAGGGCATATTCGACTATGCCGCCGCGGTGGGCGGAGCCACGCTGACGGGGGCCCAGTGTCTGCTGGACGACGAGTGTGAGGTGGCGATCAACTGGGCGGGAGGCTGGCACCACGCCAAGAAGTCAGTCAGCACACACACATATATATATATATATATATATATATATATAAATGTGTGTGTTTATTATGTAATCCCATAATAACCTCAAACTAAATCCACCTGCTGAGTTCTCTGGTTTCTTCATGAGATACGCTGATTTAAAATAAATGAATTTTAGTAATATGATATGATGATATGAACTAATTCCTAACATTACTCCTGACATCCTGACAGGTGTAAATATATTAATATTAATATTGGAACAATTAGTCCGTTAAAGAGAAGAATTGTGAATTAAAAAATATTATATTTTATCTTTATTGGATTTTTTCCAATTAAATAATCCTGTTGGCAGGTTATTTAGCTTCATCTTTTTCCTGATTTTGGTCTATTTGTTTGACAGTTTATCTCATACTTTTGTATTTTTATTGAACATTTATATATTAATAATCATCTTCTTTTTAAAGAAGACATGAGGATCAATATAAAAATGATGGTTGTAGTTATTGTACATAAAGCGATTTTACTTAACATTAAATCCCAGCAGCATTTTGCTGTGATTTGCCGACACATCTTCACTGATGTAAAGCGTCACCTGCAGAATCAGAGTGTGTGTGTTTGTGTGTATGTGTGTGTGTTTCCAGGGACGAGGCGTCGGGTTTCTGCTACGTGAACGACGCCGTGCTGGGGATCCTCAAACTGAGGGAGAAGTACGAGCGCGTCCTGTACGTGGACGTGGACCTGCACCACGGAGACGGTACAACAACTAACGAACCAACGAAGAAGAAGAAGAAGAAGAAGAAGATGAAGAAGATGGGATGTGTTTTCTCTTCTAACACAGACCTCGTGTTTTTTTTTCTGTCTCTGCAGGCGTGGAAGACGCCTTCAGCTTCACCTCCAAAGTCATGACCGTCTCCTTCCACAAGTTCTCGCCTGGATTCTTCCCAGGTTCCTGCAGGCCTCTCTGACCTTTGACCTTTGACCAAAAAATGTCTGTTAAAGTTCTAAAGTTGCATTTCCCTGTTGTGTGTGTGTGTGCGTGTCTGTGTGTGTGTGTCTGTGTGTGTGTGCAGGTACGGGGGACCTGACAGACACGGGGCTGGGTAAAGGCCGCTGGTACGCCATCAACGTACCGATGGAGGACGGCATCAAGGACGATAAATACTACCAGCTGTTTAAAAGGTACACACACACACACACACACACACACACACATTTAATCATTGAAATATATAACATAATATTATATTATTATTATTACAATACTATATATTACAATGTTATATATAACAACATATTATTACATAATAACATATTAGAGTTGTGTAACAATCACACTATTCACAGTCACACACACACACCAACTCGCATTAACACACACTCACTTACATGGTAACACACATTTCACATTCTCACACACACACACACACACACACACTCATACTCAAACTCACAAAGTTAATCATTAAATATATAACATCCTTATTACATAATAACATTAGATACAGATGTGTAACAATCACACACACACACTCACATACACATTCACATTCACACACACACACACACACTCACACACTAACACTCACACATTTACTCACTCACTCACAAACACACTCACATATTCACACACACTTTCAGTCACATTCTCCCACACACTGACACACACGCTCACACACATTTGCTTACATTCACACACACACACACACACACACATTTATATATTCAGTCAATTTCTCTCACACATCAACACACACAATCACTTACAATCACACACACACACACACATTTACTTACATACACACACACACACACACTCACTTATATTCACACACACATTCACTCACACACACACACACACACACATTTACTTATATTCACACACACACACACACACACACACATTTAGTCATATTCACATTCACACTTTCAGTCACATTCTTACACACACACACACACACACACACACATTCTCACCTTTTTCCTCCGGGTTGAAATCCATTTTTCCTCCCTCGGGGGTCAGAGGTCAGATAACAAACACCGGCCGTAACGCCGTGGTCGCCGGGGGCTACCGTCACTTCCTGCCCTCTTGTGTTTCCCAGCGTGATGCAGGAGGTGCGGGCCCAGTTCAACCCGGAGGCCGTGGTGATGCAGCTGGGCGCCGACACCATGGCGGGCGACCCCATGTGCTCCTTCAACATGACGCCGGTGGGGGCGGGGCAGTGTCTGCAGTACGTGCTGCAGTGGCAGCTGCCCACGCTGCTGCTGGGAGGAGGTCAGGCCCCATCCACCGCCTTCATATCTGACTCACTCTGTCACGTGTTAGGGATCTCAACTGTCCGCTTATTCAGGGCGTTTTGTGAGATAGGAAAACAGTCATTATTATGTCAATAGATCAGGGGGCACCAATCCTGGTCCTGGAGGGCCACTGTGGGTCCAGCTTAACACACCTGATTCTACTATTGAACCACTAGAGTCCATGCTTAGGACCTTCATTAGTAGAATCTGGTGTGTTACTGGTCCTCCAGGAAAGGAAATAATGGACCTCATATAAGTGTCAGTACTTCATACTCAGCAGCTGAGAAGATAAAATAGCCAAATCTATGATTAAATAGTAATAATAACTATGAAATAAGACTATAACTGCATCGCTAGTTTACGGGTAATTGACAAATAACAGGTGGCAAGATGAGAAAATCAAAAATACAGATTTAAAAGCGATTATGCACATTTTGTGGTCATGCTGGTTTTCTTTTTCATTTGAAAGTCCATTTAAGATTTTGTGCAAAGGGTCACATGGTGCAACCCCAAAAAAGAATGATAGATTTTAAATATTCACTCCACCTAGAAGATATAAAACCATGAGAAAAGGTGCAAGAATAAAAGATAAAAACGTTTGTAGAACACCTCTTGTGGGCCCAGTACGAGGCCCTGAGGAACTCCGAGTCCTGGTCTGAGGCGACGTGGTCCCTCCAAGTTAAATCGAGCGTTTGCAGAGTTTCCATCACTGTTGTCATGGCGACGGGAAGCAATTCAGGCTCCTGGCGACCGAGGTGTGTGTGTGTGTGTGTGTGTGTGTGTGTGTGTGTGTGTGTGTGTGTGTGTGTGTGTGTGTGTGTGTGTGTGTGTGTGTGTGATAGTAAGAGTTTGTGAATCTATGTTAACACGTGTGTATTTAAAACGCGTCCACAGAGATGTACAGTAGATAATGTCGGTATGTGCTTTGTGAGTGTGTGTGTGTGTGTTTGCCTGAAGTCTTAGTGACACACACACACACACACACACACACACACACACACACACACACACACACACACACTCCGCTCTCTCCAGACTCAGTCCTCAGCCAGATGATAGCTGCTAATTATACAACACAATGAAGCCATTTTCCTCTACTACAATCCCTCCTCTTTTCTTCTCTTCTCTCTTCATATCACTCTCCATCTCCCCTTTTCTCTCTAAACTATATATTTTCTTCCCGTTTGTGAAGTCAGACACTTTTACGACATCTTTTCCTGTCGTTCCATTGGCTGTCAATCATCCTCACGAAGGAAAACACAGCTGATCTCAATGAGCCGATCGATCAAATCAAATCACGTGTTCTACTAAGCAACAGAATTGCAAACAGTATTTCAATAAGCAGGTTTTAAAATGAACTTCAGGTCGAGGTTAGTGACGTCAGCGGCAGGTTTCATGTTTCAGAATACCTTCCCGCTGACCTTTGACCTCTGTCTCACCAGGAGGTTATAACCTGGCCAACACGGCTCGCTGCTGGACCTACCTGACGGCAGCGGTGCTGGGAACCACGCTGGCCTCCGAGATCCCAGACCACGAGGTACCACACACACACACACACACACACACACACACACATTTACATACTCCCCATGTGGACACAAATGCACTCATTCATTGTACTGTCACACACACACTCTTGAGTTCACTTGCCTGCTGAGTCACTCCATCTAATCAAAGATGGCCGCCGGCTTCTCAATAAAGAGGTTTGTCTCCAGGTGACTCAGAGTGTGTGTGTGTGTGTGTGTGTGTGTGTGTGTGTGTGTGTGTGTGTGTGTGTGTGTGTGTGTGTGTGTGTGTGTGTGTGAGAGAGACTGAAAGAGTCTCTCTGACTCCTCTAACACAGATTTATAAAGGTGAAATTATTAATTCCCATTGGCTAAATAAACTTCCCATTGACTAAATAAACTTCCCATTGACTAAATAAACTTCCCAATGGCTAAATAAACTTCCCATAGACTTAATAAACTTCCCATCAACTAAATAAACTTCCCATCGACTTAATAAACTTCCCATTGACTTAATGAACTTCCCATTGACTAAATAAACTTCCCATTGACTTGATAAACTTCCCATTGGCTAAATAAACTTCCCATTGGCTAAATAAACTTCCCATTGGCTAAATAAACTTCCCAATGACTAAATAAACTTCCCATTGACTAAATTAACTTCCCATTGACTAAATAAACTTCCCATTGACTTAATAAACTTCCCATTGACTAAATAAACTTCCCATTGACTAAATAAACTTCCCATTGACTTAATAAACTTCCCATTGACTAAATAAACTTCCCATTGACTTAATAAACTTCCCATTGACTAAATAAACTTCCCAATGACTAAATAAACTTCCCATTGACTAAATAAACTTCCCATTGACTTAATAAACTTCCCATTGACTAAATAAACTTCCCATTGACTTAATAAACTTCCCATTGACTAAATAAACTTCCCATTGACTTAATAAACTTCCCATTGACTAAATAAACTTCCCAATGACTAAATAAACTTCCCATTGACTAAATAAACTTCCCATTGACTAAATAAACTTCCCATTGACTAAATAAACTTCCCATTGACTAAATAAACTTCCCATCAACTAAATTAACTTCCCATTGACTTAATAAACTTCTCATTGACTTAATAAACTTCCCATTGACTAAATAAACTTCCCAATGACTAAATAAACTTCCCATTGACTAAATAAACTTCCCATTGACTAAATAAACTTCCCATTGACTAAATAAACTTCCCATTGACTAAATAAACTTCCCATTGACTAAATAAACTTCCCATCGACTAAATAAACTTCCCATCAACTAAATTAACTTCCCATTGACTTAATAAACTTCTCATTGACTTAATAAACTTCCCATTGACTTAATAAACTTCCCATTGACTAAATAAACTTCCCATTGACTAAATAAACTTCCCATCAACTAAATAAACTTCCCATTGACTAAATAAACTTCCCATTGACTTAATAAACTTCCCATTGACTAAATAAACTTCCCATTGACTAAATAAACTTCCCATCAACTAAATAAACTTCCCATTGACTAAATAAACTTCCCATTGACTTAATAAACTTCTCATTGACTTATTAAACTTCCCATTGACTTATTAAACTTCCCATTGACTTATTAAACTTCCCATTGACTAAGTTATTTTCCCGTTGACTGAACTAACTTTTTCTGAGTTTAATCCCGTATCAGAGGTGTCCTGAAGTGTTTCGGTAACTCTTCTACTCCTTTGAACAAGTAAAGTGTTGGTGTCGATAATCAAGAAATCACCGGCTTCTTATTACACTAACTGATGAATCAAACACACACACACACACGCACACAATGAGTCTCTTTCTCCAGAAACTGATTTTTGGACCTTGTCTTGGTCAAATGTAATGAATAGCTGAGTGTGTGTGTGTGTGTGTGTGTGTGTGTGTGTGTGTGTGTGTGTGTGTGTGTGTGTGTGTGTGTGTATGTGTGTGTGTGTGTGTGTGTGTGTGTGTGTGTGTGTGTGTGTGTATGTGTGTGTGTGTGTGTGTGTGTGTGTGTGTGTGTGTTGACTGTGATGAAGGTGCCTCTTGTTTCTGCTTGTCAGCATCCAATGGCCCTAAATAGCCTTTGACCTCATTAAGGAGCACTCACTGAAAACAAAGCAACTATCAGTGCGAGCAGCTGCCACAGACGATGAAGACCAGGACACACACACACACACACACACACACACACACACACACACACACACTCCAAAAAGAATGACAGAAATAAAAATGACTTTAATATCAGTTTCCCACTAGTATATACTATAATTTTAACATACGTGCTTCTAAAGTAGCACTGTGTGTGTGTGTGTGTGTGTGTGTGTCTGTGTGCGTGTGTGTGTGTGCACCCGTTGTGCTCGATAAGAGGGGCATTTATCCATGATGACCAAGCAAAGTTCCAACGACACAGGGAACAAAAACTACCTTTGTAGCCGTGTGTGTGTGTGTGTGTGTGTGTGTGTGTGTGTGTGTGTGTGTGTACTGTAGATAAAACCACGTGAATACACAAATTCATTAAAGAGAAAACGCCTGTTGTACAACATTATTGTATTTCAGTGAAGATACCTCAGTAAAAGTATAAATGCTCCATAACAAGTATAATGTACTTAAAGTACTGTGTTATATAATCATAATATCATATATTAAGTATTTAATCACTTAATACTTGTGAGAACATGAAGCCGTGTATGGGATACTTTAGATTAATCTGAAAAAGTACTGCATCATAAATGTGTCAGCTTTTAGTAAGTACTTCTACTCAAGTATTGTACTTTTGAGATGCCTATTAGATTTGAATTATACATGAAATTATATTTAATAATTCTTATATATTTTTTATTAAAGAAGTGTTGATGCAGTATTACTAGTTATCTAAATTACTTTATATGAGTTTTGAAGGACAATGTTCACAGCAAATTCACACCATTAACAAATAACAAAGTACATTCATTCATTTTAAGTATTCAAATCTGCATCACGCAGTAACTGGAAGTACTCAACTCTAAGTAAAGTGAAAGTACTTTAAAAACTACTTCATTCCAAGTGCTTGAGTAAATGTCCTGAAGGGGAAATAAATGCAGCTGTTAGTTTGTTTTATCTGCTCACATCCCGCTGCTGTCAATGTGTGTGTGTGTTTTATTTATAATAATAATAATAATCAATCTTGAGTTTATCTGTCTGTTCCGTACAACTAAAAATAGTAGTTTTAAAAACACAAGCATCATTCAGAGCAGCCCGGGGAAGTCCACAATAGCTGTGTAACGTTCGCTGATTACCAGACTAAATATTAAATATTACGCTGATAACCCACAGCAGCCACACTCATTATGGCCGATATCTTGGAAAAACACGCGATAAATACAAAAAGAAAGTTGTCTTTTGTAGAGGCGGGCAGCGGTCGCTGACCCTCGGGGTGACTCATATTGTCCGTTAGCGGCTAGCCCGTCCTCATTGACCTCCATTGTGTTGGACGTGAATCTGCGTGGGGGCCTGGCTAAAAATAGACCACAGGGGTCAAAGGTCAGCGGGTGTCTCAGACGCCACGGAGACCGACTTTGGGATTTGAAGGTTGAATAGAGAAAGCCATGTTAAAAAAACAAGTAATTTATTTAAGTAATAGTAATAATACATTTAGAGTGTGTTTAGTACATGTTAATATATTATTATCACATTTTAGTACATTAATAAAATGCCGTTAAGATGTTTTAGTACTTTAATAATACATTTTAATTCATGTTGAAATGTTGAAAACACATTTACATGTTAATAATATGTGTTAATAACACTTGCAGCACATGTTATTAACAAATTTAAGCATGTTAATGAATCATGTTAACAAATGATAATTATTCATGTTAGTACATGTTAATGACACATGTTAGTAACACATTTAAAAATGCATGTTAATTAATGTATACATGGTCTTAACACATGTTAACTTATTAACACATTTCAGCATATTGATAATGTGTTCATGTTAATTATTATATGTTAATACATGTTGATAACACGTTATTAACACACTTCACGCATCTTAATAATACATGTTAACACATGTTAATAAAACATTTTTATTAACACTTGGTAATAACACATGTTAACATATTATTACAATGCTGTTAAGATGTTTCAGTGCTTTATTTATACATTTTAAATCATGTTGATATATGTTGAAAACACATTTACATGTTAATATTATGTGTTAATAACACGTGGTTCCAGCACATGTTATTAACACACTTAAGCATGTTAATGATTCATGTTAACACATGATAATTATTCATGTTAGTACATTAATAACACATTTCACCACATTAAAAATACATGTTAATAATTAATTAATGTTAATAACACATTTTAATAGCACCTGTTAACACATTTTAGCACATAAAACATGTTAATGACACACGGTCTTAACACATGTTAGCTTATTAACACATTTCAGCATATTATTAATTCATGTTAGCACATTATTAACACATTTTACCACATTAAAAATACATGTTAATGTTCATGTTAACATATGTTAATAGCACATTTTAAAAACACATGGTCTTAACGCATGTTAATAATTAATAAAACTGGAACTGAGGTTTGATATTATTTTAAGATTATTTCTAAATTTTTCCCAAAAAATTAGAATCACACATTTACCTACAGCATAATTGTCCAGTCATAAAAACTTCTAATATTATTGTAAAACTTGTTGTAAACAAAAAATATTGTTTTAAGGAACATTTAGAACAAAATAAAAAATGTTTATTGATTAATTTGCGATGTGTGAGTAACTCTATTTGAAGCCTATTATTATTATTAGCATTATTATTATTAGCATTAGCATAATAATTCTAATTTATCTAACCTAGAGAGGTGTGTTCCTTGCCACATGCTAAATGAAACTAACTGTTAATACCACACATTAATACTGTATTAATATAGTATCATTACATTTTTTAATATAAATTCATGAATGTGTTTTTGGGTTAAGAACCAAGTGAGAAGCAGTGATATAACAGGACTGAATGAGCCGCTTTGTGTGAATCCACAGGTCTGTTTTGTCCTGCAGGACCATGGTAACAGCAGCTACACACACATGGCTGCAGATAAAAGCCCAGAAACACATTTAATCGATGATTTACTACAGATCCTGAACCTTTTTCCAGCCAGCAGCGTTTGGTCACTGGGCTGTAGCTGTTAAGCTGCTCATTACCCTGTAGGGGAATTACATGAGCTGTTTTCCAAACTCTGGGAACTACACCAGGAGAAATAGAAAGAGTGAAAATAAGAGTTATTTGTTCCGATAACTGGCGCTGATGGCTTCATAAAAAAAAAACCTGAGGATCCTTGGCTTGTATTTGAGGAGACAGGATGTGGAGTTCTGTCATCGAACGCCCTGCTATCGATATTAGGCTAAACTACTAATGTCCAGAGTCTGAATAAGGACATGTTTTTTTTTTTTTTATTGCAATTCACAGCACAACAGTTGAGTAAGAGCTGGAGATTAAATCCAGAAACTTCTCAGATTTGTGAATTCCGTCCAATGGGAAACGCTCCCTTTGTTTTTTTCCCATTCCATTAAGAAGTTAGAACATTGGTGAAACAAAGGGTTTGAGTTTTCTCATTTAAATTAAAGAGGGATTTTCCCCATTAACCCACTGATGGTTTAAACATTTCTCTCTTTTCTTAGTCGTCACCATTTTTTTAATGACAAGAAATAACCAAATGTATATATATATATATATATATATATATATATGTGTGTGTGTGTGTGTGTATATGTATATATGTGTATATATATGTATATGTGTATATATATATGTATATATGTGTATGTGTGTGTATATATATATATATATATATATATATATATATATATATATATATATATATATATGTATATATGTGTGTATATATATATATATATTTAATTCTAATTCTTCTATAATAGTAAACTTATGATCTTTGGGTTGTCGACAAAATAAGACATTTGAGGTTCAATCTTCAGCTTTGAGAAACACTAATTGACATTTTACACCATTTAATAATCCAATTAATAATTTTGTTAATTAATAGATTAATTGACACAGACCTAATAAAGCCCACACTGTATGTCAATGAGTGTAATAGCTAAATTAAGTAGATTAAGATTTGTTCTGGGAACCATTTTAAACCATTTGATGAATAACTAATGACCTGTGATGAGGGTCCATGACGCGGGGGGGGGTCAGTCACATGGACTCAGGAGGTCAGAGGTGCAGAGATTTATGTTTCAGGTTCTGCATCAGTCAATCTGATCCCTCCCCCTTTTCTCTTTCTGTTTTTTTTCGGACGTTCCCAGCCCCTCTGTTCCCCTTCGTCTGTGCTGTTCCGATATTTTAAAAAACTTCCTGCACACACACTTATGCTGGTTCAGGTCCAGCTCATATCCTCTTGTCACACGCTTTCCTGTCTCCGCCGCGTTTGCCCTCCAACAACGAGCGCCGCGCTAAAAATATCGTCCTGGGGCGGAAGCTGGCACCTGGACCTGCTTGGTTGCATTTTGAAGCCGACTTGTGGCGATCCACTGAGATGTCAGGGTCACATTTTGGATCATGGTCCAAGTTGACGTTGCACCAGGACCAAATGTTCTCTAAACGAAACCCCGCCCCCCAACGATGTTGACATCAGCAAACGCTTTACTACTTTCCTCGATGAGTCTCGTCATTTATGGTGGTCCTCTGTGGTCCTCACTTCTCCATGGTCTAGGTCTGTGTTAGTCCAAGGTCCATGGAGGTCCATGGAGGTCCATGGGGGTCCATGGAGGTCCATGGTTGTCCATGGAGGTCCATGGTCAATGGTCCATGGTCGTCCATGGTCTAGGTCTGTGTTAGTCCAATGTCCATGGTGGTCCATGGTGGTCCATGGTCCGTGTTAGTCTATGGTCCATTGTGGTCCGTGTTAGTCCATGGTGGTCCATGGTCCATAGTAGGCCATGGTGGTCCATGGTGATCTAAAGTCCATGGTCCGTGTTAGTCCATGGTCCATGGTGGTCCATGGTGGTCCATGGTGGTCCATGGTGGTCCATGGTCTAGGACTGTGTTAGTTCATGGTCCATGGAGGTCCATGGTGGTCCATGGTCCGTGTTAGTCCATGATCCATGGTGGTCCGTGTTAGTCCATGGTGGTCCATGGTCCATAGTAGGCCATGGTGGTCCATGGTGATCTAAAGTCCATGGTCCGTGTTAGTCCATGGTCCATGGTGGCCGATGGTGGTCCATGGTGATCTAAAGTCCATGGTCCGCGGTAGTCCATGGTAGTCCTAGGTGGTCCAAGGTCCATGGTACTCCACCGCGGACCACCAAGGAGTCCCATTATTGGAATCCCTGGTATAATGGGACTCCCTGCCCAAATGACTCTGTTACCACTGGATTGTGACACAACCAGTGTT
>JAYKQN010000017.1:18570000-18575000 GCA_036785175.1 Eupleurogrammus muticus | reverse complement strand
AGCGAGACGAAATGTTTTAAAAATCCACAAATTCGGGAGTTGTTGTAATAATAATTATTCTGACATAATCCATGTGTGTTAGTTTTTTACAGAGTACGGACCCGACTACTCGCTGGAGATCTGCCCGAGCTGTAGACCAGACCGCAACGACAGCAAACACCTGGACCAGGTCATCAGCACCATCAAAGGTGTGTGTGTGTGTGATAAACAGGTGTGTGTGTGCCTGAACTCCCGCTCACCTGCTGCAGACTCTCCGTGTGTTTTAATACGCGGTTTCATGTGCCCTCTTGTTTTTTTTTACGTCAGCCTGTGACAGTAATGGATGGGATCAAAGTCGAGTGCAGTCGGTTTTATTATTTCAGCCTGAAATCACAGATCCCCAGATTGGCCTCGAGGGGGGGGGGGGTCTACAGTTTGCACAAAAACAACACAACATCAGACCCTCGCATCGTTCAAGGGGGAAAAAAAAATTCCCAGAAGGAGGATCGGGGTCGAACAGACTAATAGAGTAGTAGATGTTGTGTTTACAGGATGGAACATACACATCCATTAAAAAAGTCTGACTCTGTCTTTTATTTTTATATGTGTGACTCTACTGTCGAACCACCGCGTTACCCACAAGCTGTCAATCAAACCTGGGTCATGCATGATGCATCGCTCTCTGTCTGTGTGTGTGTGTGTGTGTGTGTGTGTGTGTGTGTGTGTGTGTGTGTGTGTGTGTGTGTGCGTGTGCGGTTGAGTCACGGCCGCAGCACCCGGGACAGATCCTCCTTCTGCAGGGTGAAACTACGGCGAAGAGTTGAGCAGCAGAGTTATTGTAAGCAGGTCAGGAGACGCTCAGACTGGAGTTCATCCTGCGAACATGAAGCTGCTGACACTCTGACAGGAGTTTCAGCGTGTTGATATGTGGAGGATACGGCCTGTAGGTGTATAAACATGTAGGTGTATAAACATGTAGGTCTGTCGATATGTAGGTGTATAAACATGTAGGTGTATAAACATTAAGGTCTGTCGATATGTAGGTGTATAAGCATTTAGGTACAAAACATGTAGGTGTATAAGCATGTAGGTACAAAACATGTAGGTGTATAAGCATGTAGTTGTATAAGCATGTAGGTGTATAAGCATGTAGGTGTATAAGCATGTAGTTGTATAAGCATGTAGTTGTATAAGCATGTAGGTGTATAAGCATGTAGTTGTATAATTAGTAGGTGTATACGCATGTAGGTGTATAAGCATGTAGGTGTATAAGCATGTAGGTGTATAAGCATGTAGGTAAAAACATGTAGGTGTATAAGCATGTAGTTGTATAAGCATGTAGGTAAAAACATGTAGGTGTATAAGCATGTAGTTGTATAAGCATGTAGGTGTATAAACATTAAGGTCTGTAGATATGTAGGTGTATAAGCATGTAGATGTGTAGGCATAAGCATGGAGGTGTATAGGTTTATAAGTGTGTTTTTGTGTAGGTGTATACGTGTGTAGTAGTATAAACATGTGAGTGTATGGGCTTGTAGGTCTGTAGGCATGTGGGTGTGGGGGTGTGTAGATATGTTTGTCTATAAGGGTCACAGTTTTAAAAGCATTCATCAGATCTCTCATAATGTACATTTCTATCTTGTCATTTGAAGGAGAGTTTTTAAATAGACCTAAACTAACTGGTACCAAGTTTTTACGGTTACATTACACGGCAGTTTTGTCTTTGTCCCATAAGCGTGTAGGCGTGATGTGGTGGCTTGTACGGGTGTAGACAAGCGTGTACTTTGCTGCGTGTTGCTGATTGAACCAGAGGTGCTAACAGCTGGTTCCTGCAGCGACGGGGGGGGAAGCTGGTCGTAATACTGATGTTTTACGTGATTCATTATTGGATGTTTAAGCAGCGGTGAAGCTGCACGTGGATCCAGTTTCCTCTGAGACACTAAAGTCAAGGCAGGGAAATAAATCACAGAAAAGTTGTTCTCAGCTCGGTTTTAGTTCAGGTTAACGTAGTTCTCCACATTCTGGACTAACTGAGCCGGACTCTCCACAGGGATCCACAGAGCTGGTTTGGAATGAAAAATCATTATTTGATAATTTTACTCACTTCGAATCAAGCTGGCAACTTTAAAAAAATCTCATCTAAAACAAAGTCAAAGTAGAAATACTGTCATCTAAAATACTATATTACAGGATCTGTATGGAGTTAGTAATAACTCTTTAATATTGAGTCATTAGTAATAAGTCACACATTAGTATTGAGTCATTTGTAATATGTCTTAAATAATAAGTCATTCATAATGAGTCTTAATAACTTCATAAATAAATTCGTCAGTCATTAATATAATATAATTAATATTGGATCTTTAATGAGTCATTAATGATTCATTAATGACATGTCGTTAATAACAAGTCATAAATAATGAGTCATTAATGACAAGTCGTTAATGATGAGTAGTTAAGTTGTTGATAACAAGTCATTAATGAATGTAGTTAGTAACAAGTTGTTAATGACGACTCGTTAGTGATGAGTCTTTGATGACGAGTAGTTAGTAACGAGTCATTAATAACAATGCATTAATGATGAGTTATCTGTAAAGAGTCGTTAGTAGCTAGTCCTTAGTAGTGAGTCGTTAGTAAGGAGTCGTTAGTAAGGAGTCGTTAGTAAGGAGTCGTTGGTAACGAGTCATTAGTAGCGAATTGTTTGTAGCGAGTCGTTAGTAAGGAGTCGTTAGTAAGGAGTCGTGATTTGCAACAGTGTCACAGCATCAGCTTGGAGGCCACAGGTCACATGACCCTCATCAGATCAGGGAACAGGATCCTTTCTGTTGGCTCCAGTGAATCATCTGGGTTGAAAGAATCGCTGGTTTCCAGTCATACGGCTTTTATTAGAGGGCCGAGCGGATGGAGTGAATGAAAGGAGGAGAAATGAAGTACAGACGAGCCGAGGATGGAGAGACGCTGGGAAAACAGATCTGTTTTCTCTTTGTTTGAATTCTTCATGTTTATAGAAAGAATCTGCTGTTTGAAGAACAGAAATAGAAAAAAATCTGTTTTCTGACTTTTGGTTATTGTGAGGATTTTTGGATTTCGCCACTTTCAAATCCTGCAGAGATGATCCCAAAATCTTCGAAATTTTCACCGTTATATGAAAAACAGGTTTCTCTCTGTGCTTCCACTTTTTCTTTTTCTTCAGTCCTGGTTTCAACCTGTCACATCTGTTTTATGTCTCTCTGTGTCTCTCTTTATTACAAAACTGCTTCTGTGACGTTAATATCATTTAGTCCTCTGGATCGCTGTGATACTACATGTTTACTGAGTTAACTAATGCACACACACACACACACACACACTCACACACACACACAAAGAAGAGATATGTACACATTCAAACTCAATTGAAAAAGAGTTGGTGGAAAAAAACACCTCCACAGGACCTGCAGGACGCTCGTCGCTTCACCAGAATTTACTGTTTACACCTGGAAAGTAGAGAGAAGAGGGAGAATCAGAGGGAAAAAGGTCGGCCTACAAATTTGTTTATGATCAATATTGATCGATTAATGGATTCATGTGTAAAAATCACAAGTTACTTAAGCTGAAGTTGACAGCATCAAATTAAATTGTCTTTCTCCAAATTGCAGTTTGGTCCATTTAGAATTGGTGTTTTCTATTGATGAATCCTTCAAGGATTCACTGAGGGATTGTGTTTGTGCTGCAAAAATCTTCTGCAAAAAATTGTTGTGAACGATTTGCTGCAAAAACAAGCTGCTGCAAAAACAAGCTGCTGCAAAAAAAGCTGCTGCAAAAAGCTGCTGCAAAACAAACTTCTGTTTGAGTGACCAGGACATGTTTGTTGGACATTTTTGGCCAATAGGTGGCGCTGTAACAGCAACGGGAAGAAATGTTCATCTCTCTGATCTCCGTCCTTCATATATCTATAAAACTGTTCATCAGATCCACATCAGACCTGCTGTGTTTGCTGAGGATCCAACACTAGCACCAGTTCATGAAAACGAAGGTTTATCAAATGCTACGAGGATTTCCTCTTTCATATGAGCATTTAAACGTTAAATCATGACGAACACGAAGCCTGTGCCTCAGATTCAGGTTTTTTATAAGTGAGGTAATGGGTTAAACTGGAGAAACAGCTGTTTGTCTTTAAACTGCAGTAGAAGGAAACATGCATTAAAATCACTTTTTTTATCCGATATTCAGGAAAATTTGAGCTAAATTTGGGCACAAGCCCACAGTGGCTATCGGAACAAACAAGGCGGGTTTAAAGTCTGTTCTTAAACCGTCAGTCTGCAAACAGAGAGAGACGAAACAATAAAAACAATAAAAAAACAATAAAAACGATAAAAAACAGTGTTTGAACAGTTTTTTTCCAGTGTGGTCGTGGTCCTTCATAAAAACTGCTGTTGTTGCTGCAGGCGGAACATGACAGAACTGACAGCTCCACGACACACACACACACACACGCACACACACACGCACACACACACACACACACACAGACACACACACACACACACACACACACACAGGACATCCTCCCTGTGTGTGTGTGTGTGTGTGTGTATGTGTTGACTTTCACAATCAGACAATTCAACATCACAATAGACAAATGAAGCAGCGTAACGTGTGAAGTAAACGGATGACTAGACTTCATAATCCAGCTATTGTGTGTGTGTGTGTGTGTATGTGTGCGTATGTGTGTGTGTGTGTGTGTGTGTGTGTGTATGTGTGCGTCAGACATGGAAACTAATCTGTGTTTTTATGCAAATAAGCTGCGGTGTTGCTTAATGTCGTTAACGTCATCATTTCCATATCGTTTCCTTTTTTTGTTTGCATGTTTGTGTTTCCTCAGGAGTTACCAGATGTTAGTTTACACTTTGATTGGCACAAAAGTGTGTGTGTGTGTGTGTGTGTGTGTGTGTGTGTGTGCTTCCATTGTTGACTTGTGTTTTCCTGGTGTCTCATATGTGTGTTGTGCCTTGTTTTGTATCCTGCTTCATGTGATGAAT
>JAYKQN010000017.1:18485000-18567500 GCA_036785175.1 Eupleurogrammus muticus | reverse complement strand
TCACTTAGTTCTATCAGAGAACATAGGACCCTAAACCCTAATCCTGAACCTCCAAAACCCAAATCTTGAGTCCTAACCCTAGACCATAACCTCTAACCTCAACTCAAACCCCAATCTTGAGTCCTAATCCAAACTCTAACCCCTAAACCAAACCCAAATTTAGTGGCCTAACCCTAAACCTTAACTCAGACCCAAATCTCGAGTCCTAACCTTAGACCATAACCATAACCCCTAACCTCTACCTATAAGTCAAACCTAAATCTTGAGCCTAAAGACCAATTTTAACCACTAAACCAAACCCAATTTTAGAGGCCTAACCCTAAAGCCGAACTCAAATCTTGATTCTTAATCATTACCCCTAACCTCTAATCATGACTCAAACCCTAATCCTGAGCCTTAATCAGCTCTAACCCTTAAACCAAACCCAAATCTAGAATCCCAGCCATAGCTCCTAATCCTAACCTATAACCTTGATGTAAACCCTAATCTTGAGACCTAAGCCGTAAACTAAACCCAAGCATAGAGGCCTAACCCTGAAACCTAACTCAAGCCCATATCTTGAGTCTTAATCATAACCCTTAACCTCTAATCTTGACACCCAACCCTTGCCACCAATCACAACCCCTAACCTCTAGCCTTAAGTCCTAACCCTAACCCCTAAACCAAACCCACACTTAGAGGCCTAACCCTAAACCTTAACTCAAGCCCAACTTTTGAGTCTTAATCATAACCCTTAACCAATAACCATGACTCAAACCCTAATCCTGAGCCTTAAACCAACCCCAAATCTAGAGTCCTAGCCCTAGCCCCTAATCCTAACCTATAACCTTGATACAAACCCTAATCTTGAGACCTAACCCCTAAACCAAACCCAAACGTAGAGGCCCAAATCTTGAGACTTAATCATAACCCCTAACCACTAACCCTGACTCAAACCCTAATCTTGAGACCTAACCCCATCTCTACCTCCTAAACTAAACCCAAACATAGAGGCCTAACCCTAAAACCCAACTCAAGCCCAAATCTTGAGTCTTAATCATAACCCTTAACCCCTAATCTTGACACCTAACCCTTGCCCCCAATCACAACTCCTAGCCTCTAACCTTAAGTCCTAACCCTAACCCCTAAACCAAACCCAAACTTAGAGGCCTAACCCTAAACCTTAACTCAAGCCCAAATCTTGAGTCTTAATCATAACCCTTAACCTCTAGTCTTGACCCAAACCCAAATCTTCAGACCTAACCCTTGCCCCCAATCACAACCCCTACCTCTAACCTTAAGTCCTAACCCTAACCCCTAAACCAAACCCATATTTTAAGGCCTAAACCCTAAACCCTGACTCAAACCCTAACCAACCCTTCAAACATAGATATAGCTACCCCCCTCCCCTGACCCAGACCCTCTAACCCTAACCCTAGCCCCCCTTCTCTGTATCTTTCTGGTTCAGAAAGTGAAGAAGTGAAGTTTATCACAGGACAACACCACCTCGCTGTTCTTGGCTCTCTTCTGTCGTTGCGTAACGCCGTAAGGCCGCTCTGTTGGAGTTCACTTCACCCGGAGACAGAATACGGAGTTTTTTTATTTTATTTTATTTTCTGGCCTGGAGCAGGATCCCACATAAACCAGCGTGTGATGTAACAGACCCTGTAAAGGAAAATGGTCTTCACATCACGGCGCAGACGGCCAGCGCTGAGCTGTAATTTGTCGCTGGCGCACCGTCTTCTTCCTCTGGACACGCTCGCCTCGCTTGTTTTTTGTTTTTTTTCCGTCGTGGAAATGGAAGTTTTAGCTCAATCGGGAAAGTGACGAGTTGTAAAATGGCTCGTGTTCATCCTCTGTCGGTGGCGAGCGGGTCGAACCGCGGGCCGTTCCAGACGGAAGGTCACGGCTCGGGTGGACAAGCGCTTCCATTGTGCTGCTTCACTGGATTTCCTCCTGTTCTGGTTCGTGTTGAACTCACCTTTAAAAAAAAAAAAAAAACGACTTTCATGCAAATCCGACCTGAGCTTCGTCTAAACAGCGTTTGCTTTGAATAAATTCTCATTATCAGTCCACTGCTGATTAGTTTAGATCATCTTCCTCTTCCTGTGTCTCCTGTTAGCGAAACGCACGTTTTACACGTTTTAAACGACTTCATCCGCCAAAGTTTTATCTGATTTTTCTGTCTTTTTTTGAGCTGCTGCAGTTTGACCAGAACAGAAGTGATGATTTGATAGGATGGAAATCACAAACCGTTTGTTTGATTTGCATAAGGCCCCACACACACACACACACACACACACACACACTCATAAGCATGTGAAGTGTGTGTGTGTGTGTGAAAGGAACGAGGGGATTCACTCACAATAAAGACAGATGCCACCTTTTATCTGCTCAACGGAAGAAGCAGCGAACACGAGACACACACACACACACACACACACACACATGCTGTTTGAACGCTCACTATGAGTGGGCGGGGACAGGTCATGTGATCATGTGATTTAGATTTACTTTAGTTTTACGTTTATTTTTTCCACTAATAATTTTTTATAATCATTGATCCTAAACCAACATTTATTTCTAAATGTAAATGTAAGTTTTCACAGGTTTAACCAAGTTTTAAATACAGACATTCAGTTGATTTGTCTCCTGTTTATTTGAGCCATAATTAATAATAAGTATCAGATGTTAAACATGTTTGATGGTTTTTAGCTGCATTCACACCAACAACCAAACGTTCTTAGTTTCATTGGTGTAAAAGCGTCTAAAATAAAGTGATGAGAACAAACGATCAAATCTGGTCTAATGAACAAACTGGATCCAGACCAGGGTCTCTCTCTCTCTCTCTATGTCTCTGTCTCTCTCTCTCTCTCTCTCTATGTCTCTCTCTATGTCTCTCCCTCTCTCTCTCTCTCTCTCTCTCTCTATGTCTCTGTCTCTCTCTATCTCTATGTCTCTCTCTATGTCTCTCTCTCTTTCTCTCTCTCTCTCTATGTCTCTGTCTCTCTCTCTCTCTCTCTCTCTCTCTCTCTATCTCTATGTCTCTCTCTATGTCTCTCTCTCTTTCTCTCTCTCTCTCTATGTCTCTCTCTCTCTATCTCTATGTCTCTCTCTATGTCTCTCTCTCTTTCTCTCTCTCTCTCTATGTCTCTCTCTCTATCTCTCTCTCTCTCTCTCTATCTCTCTCTCTCTCTCTCTCTCTCTCTCTCTCTCTATCTCTATGTCTCTCTCTATGTCTCTCTCTCTATCTCTCTCTCTCTCTATCTCTCTCTCTCTCTCTCTATGTCTCTCTCTCTCTATGTCTCTGTCTCTCTCTCTCTCTATGTCTCTCTCTCTCTATGTCTCTCTCTCTCTCTCTCTCTCTCTCTCTATGTCTCTCTCTCTCTCTATGTCTCTCCCTCTCTCTCTCTCTATGTCTCTCTCTCTCTCTCTCTCTCTCTCTCTATGTCTCTCTCTCTCTCTCTCTCTCTCTCTCTATGTCTCTCTCTCTCTCTCTCTGAGCAGCTGTAAACTCTGGAGGTGGATCAGCAGAATCCTGGATCTGGATCTGACGCGGATCCAACCTGTTGAGTCACTGCAGGTTCACTAAGTTGAACAGAACTCACCTTTAAGATCCAGCATCCAGAGCACAAAACCAGGTCCACGAAGAGTCTGGTTCCAAGTAGCAGCACCTGGTCTGAGGGGTCTTGGTTAGAGGGGTCCTGATCCTGGTCTGAAGGGTCCTGGTCCCAGTCCGAGGGGTCCTGGTCCTGGTGTAAGGGCTCCTGGTCCTCATCTGAGGGGTCCTGGTCCTGGTCTAAGGGGTCCTGGTCCTCGTCTGAAGGGTCCTGGTCCTGGTCTAAGGGGTCCTGGTCCTGGTCTAAGTGGTCCTGGTCTAAGGGGTCCTGGTCTAACTGGTCCTGGTCTAACTGGTCCTGGTCCTGGTCTAAGGGGTCCTGGTCTAACTGGTCCTGGTCCTGGACCTAGTCTAAGGGGTCCTGGTCTAAGGGGTCCTGGTCTAAGGGGTCCTGGTCCTGGTCTAAGGGGTCCTGGTCTAAGGGGTCCTGGTCTAAGGGGTCCTGGTCCTGGTCTAAGGGGTCCTGGTCCTGGTCTAAGGGGTCCTGGTCTAAGGGGTCCTGGTCCTGGTCTAAGGGGTCCTGGTCCTGGTCTAAGGGGTCCTGGTCTAAGGGGTCCTGTTTTTCTGTATTTATTTATAAATAAACTCTGAACTCTTCATAAAGTCTCTGGTGTTTCGATCTCGATCCAGATCCTCTGAAGTCCAGGTCCTGGTTTTTGCATGGCAGCCTGCCGACACAAGCACACACACACACACACACACACACACACACACACACACACACACACTCCAGGCTGGTCAGAGACAGAGAGAGAAGCACAAACGCTTTTTATTCAGTAACAAACTCAATGAGGAGAAACAACTGGAGAGAAGCTGAAGACAGACAGGTACAGACACAGACAGACACAGACAGACACAGACAGACACAGACAGACACAGACAGACACATAGACAGACACACAGACAGACAGACAGACACAGACAGACAGACACAGACAGACAGTTGCTCTGTCAACATTTGTCCAGTTTCCTACAGACAGGGACACTTTGGATTCTCTGGACTCTTTACATCAACTGTGTTTCTGGAGCTGCTCAGGTTGGTGCTTTTCTGTCATTTACATTCAGCAGGACCTGGATCAGACCTGGATCCAGAGTAGACCTGGATCCAGATCAGACCTGGATCCAGATCAGACCTGGATGCAGGTCTACTCTGGATCCAGGTCTACTCTGGATCCAGGTCTACTCTGGATCCAGGTCTCCTCTGGCCCCTCTGACAGGACGTTTTGCTGATCTCAGGTGTTCTGCTGCTTCATCAGTTTTCTGTCCTCAGATCAAACTGTTTCTTCTTGTTTTAGTTTCACAGTTTGAAGTTTGCATGTTCATCATAGTGATTTTTATTTATTTTATTTTATTTATTGTTCATTTCTCGTTACGTTTATCCAGACGTGACTTTCACTTTCTCACTTGTTCTAGTCGAGTTTTTAGAAGTAACGTGAGTCTCTGCAAAGTCCAATTATCCTCGTTATCGTCCTGACGACAGAGGCAATTAGTACGAGTGGTGAACAAGAGTGTGTGTGTGTGTGTGTGTGTGTGTGTGTGTGTGTAAGAGTGTGTGTGTGTGTGTGTGTGTGAGAGAGTGTGTGTGAGAGTGTGTGTGTGTGTGTGTGTGAGAGTGTGTGAGAAAGCAACAGACTGATGTTTCAATTTGCTTGATGCGCCTAATTGTGTAATTGAAACCTCCCGTGTATGTGTGTGTGTGTGTGTGTGTGTGTGTGTGTGTGTGTGTGTGTGTGTGTGTGTGTGTGTGCAGATCCTGTCTAACTAACTTTTGGTTCTACTGGGTCCAAGTGAGTTCTATTTGGTCTTGTCTAGTTTTATTGGTTCTTTTTTGGTCCTCTTTGGTCCTATCTGATCCTATTGGGTCCTGACTGGTACTGTTTGGTTCTACTGGGTCCTGTTGGATCCTGTTGAGTCTTATTGGGTCCTGATTGGTACTGTTGGGTCCTGTTTGGTCCTGATTGGTTCTGTTGGGTCCTGTTGAGTCTTATTGTGTGATTGGTTCTGTTTGGTCCTGACTGATCCTGCTTGGTCCTATTGGATCCTGTTTGGTCCTATTGGGTCCTGTTGGATCCTGTTGGGTCCTGTTGAGTCTTATTGGGTCCTGATTGGTTCTGCTTGGTCCTGACTGGTTCTGTTGGGTTCTGTTTGGTCCTGATTGGTTCTGTTGGGTTATGTTTGGTCCTGATTGGTTCTGTTGGATCCTGTTGAGTCTTATTGGGTCCTGTTTGGTCCCGATTGGTTCTGTTGGGTCCTGTTTGGTCCGGTGTGGTTCTATCAGGTCTGGTTTGGTTCTGTCGGGTTCAGCAGCTGCTTTGAATCCTCCGGTCACATGACCCCCAGCAGCTGGTTGCCATGGGAACATTTGTAAGGATTTGAAGCCTTTGAAGTCGATTGGCTGAGTGAGGGTCATGTGACGTGTGTGAGGCTCCACGGTAACGTTCCAGAACCCAGGAGACGTCTTCAAAGGGTTTTTTTCCTCCAGAACCTCCAGATGTTCAGTTCCTGTCACAAAGACTGAAGGAACCAATCGTGTTATTGATTATTGATCATTGGAGGAGTCACAGCTGGAAGCTTCACACTGACGTTCCCAGGCTCATCAATGAACTTTCAAACTGTTAATCAGTGATCAGAAGGACTGATGGACGTGATCGATCATGATCAATAAGCTGATTGATCAAAGGTATCCGGGCGATTGGTTGAGGTGAGTGATCAAAGTGATCGGTTTCTAAAACCCAGACATTTTCTGCTACGATCTCATCAGAGTGAGAAGCTGAAGCAGCAGTTTGACGAATTTGCTGAATTAATCCTAGAAGCACTTTGCATTTTATTGATCGTTTGGAGGATTTCTGATAATTTATTAGTTAAATAATTTACGTGAACCTGAAACCTGAGTCGATTCCAGCGGGAAGTGATTGATGAACAGAATAAGAATGAAGGGAATCAACATTAATCAACATTATACTAAAAACATCATCAGTATAGTACAAATCATTATATTCACTAACATGATCATCATATTAACCATCATCATTATATAAAAAATTATTCTATTGAAAAAAATCATCATTATGTTTAAAATATTTATAAATGAGTATCATGATCATCATATTAACCATCATTAAATAAAAAAACATAAATAATATTAAAAATTATCATCATTATATTAACCAGCGGGGCGACACGGTGGTGCGGTGGGTAGCACTGTTGCCTCACAGCAAGAAGGTCGCAGGTTCAAGACCCGCCTTGGGCCTGGGTCTGGGGCCTTTCTGTGTGGAGTTTGCATGTTCTCCCCGTGTCTGCGTGGGTTTTCACCGGGTACTCCGGTTTCCTCCCACAATACAAAAAACATGCTCAGGTTAATTGGTAAACTCTAAATTGCCCATAGGTGTGAGTGTGTGAGTGAATGGTGTGTGAATGGTGTGTGTGCCCCACGATTGGCTGGCGACCATCTGGGGTGTATCCCTGCCTCTCGCCTTAACGCGCTGGGATGGGCTCCAGCAGACCCCTGCGACCCCGAAAGGGAATAAGCGGGATAGACAATGGATGGATGGATGGATATTAACCAGCATTATATTAAAAGGCATCACCATTATATTAAGAATCATTATTTATGATTTTAATATAATGGTTTTGGATTTTTATAATGATTTATATATAATTATAAAATCACTATAATGATTCATCATTAATCATTATAGTATATTATATTATATATAAAAAAAACCTTCATATTAAAAATTATCATCATCATTATATTAATAATCATTATTTAGAAAACATTATATTCACTATCATCATCTTCATCATTATCATCATTATATATTGCTATCTTCATCATCATCATCATCAGATTTGATCGGTGCTTCATGATGTTTTTTCACGTCTCCTCGTTCTTAAAAACCTGGAGTTTCCTCGTTGTCAGATCTGCTTGTGTTAGTGTGAGTGAAATAATCGTATAATCGTGTGAATTTGACCTGCTGAACTGTGGCGTTGGTCCCTGTCGACGAGGCCTTGATCCATCTCCGTGTTTATTTGCTGCTGAGGCGACGACCTCTGATGGAGTGGAGCTAAACGAAAGCAGACGAACAGACCATGATGAAACAGAACAAGAGGACTGAATTACAGCTTTACTTCTTTTTCTAGTGAGGAATAACATCAAAGCTGCATCTCAATGACCTGAAACACAACCTTTATTTAGTTATTTTCTTTTCTCAAACATGAAGCGACTTACAGAGTTTATTAAGCGTCCATTTCATTATAATATTAAAATCTAAATTAAAAAGGGTGAAGACACATCTGACCATTTAAAAATGTACTTGAAAGTATAAATAGCTCGCTAGTAAGTTTCCTGCATAGACAATTAAAGGGAAGGCTGCAGCCAATCAGAACAGAGTGAGCTCAGCAGGAGGCGGAGCTTAGAAACAGGCTGCAGAATGAGCCATTTATACAGTATATATAGTTATATATACACATATAGTACAGTATTGAGGCACTTGTACCTAAATATCTCCATGTAATGCTACTTTATACTTTACTACATTGATCTTGCAGCTGCAGATTTGACAAATTATTGTAGTTTAATGTGTTTTTATTTTCTTATTAAAATATTCTATATAAAGTGTATGAAGGATGTCAGGTGGTCTAAAAATTAACACAAATAAATGAATATAATGAACACAGAATGTACCTGATGAATGCTTCTCTTAGACGTTCTCATCTTCCTAAACATGATTTTTAAGTCAAACATGTGACGCCCACGTTGATAAATTAAAATCATTAAAATAACCTCACATGTATTTACTGATAGGTAGTATTATTAGTACCTTTATAAAGCAACGAGTGCTTTTACTTTTCATATTTATTAATTAGTAAAGTAGACATTGCTGATATATATCCATCCATGCAGGATTTGTACTTGTAGTACTTGTAGTACTTGTAGCACTTGTAGTCCTTGTAGTCCTTGTGACGCAGTATTTAGCAGCAGAGGCCACTTGTTGCTGAGCAGACGCATGTGCAGCCTGACCCTGACACTAATCACCCCATGAATAATGAACACACACACACACACACACACAGATAGCAAACAGCTGTGCATGGCAGGTCTGTGTGTGTGTGTGTGTGTGTGTGTGTGTGTGTGTGTGTGTGTGTGTGTGTGTGTGTGTGTGTGTGTGTGCCTGTAGCAATCATGTTCCTGCTAAATAAGAGTTAAAGAAGAGGGCAAGATGAAGGGAGTGTGTTAGAGAGCAGGAAGAGGCAGAGGATCGGGACTTATTATTAAGTGATTAACTTACTCAAAGGATGTGTGTGTGTGTGTGTGTGTGTGTGTGTGTGTGTGTGTGTGTGTGTGTGTGTGTGTGTGTGTGTGTGTGTAATATAAACCAGCTCAGGGACTTCAACATGAGCCTCTAGGAGTCTTTTAGCAAAGGGCTTCAGTCCCACTCACGCTAAACGCACCCTTTTTTTTAACCCCTACACACACATCTCAATGCTACGCTAACACACACACACACACACACACCCAGACATATGCCCTGTTCTCAGGGCCCATATGTATTTATCCTGCCATGTGACCAATCACTCGTTGAGATCCTCAAAGGCTCTGTTGTATTGTGAAGTCTATTCACACACACACACACACACACACACACACACACACACACACACACACACACACACTCAGGCCTATAAACATTCACTAACCCTCAGGCCTTCTTCTCCCTGCAGCCTTTTTTTCATGGTTAATTTGCTGCTCAATAGGTCAAGAGGAAAAGCAGACATCAAGTGAACACACACACACACTCACACACACGCCGTGGCAGCAGTCATACATGTTTTTTTTGTAGTTTTTTTCTGTCTTCAGGCACTGACGCGTCATCACATCGTGACTGAAGCTCTTTGTTGCAGCTTCGTGTTTGCACGTACACACCTGTATATCTGCACATACACACCTGTATATCTGAACATACACACCTGTATATCTGCACATATAGACCTGTATATCTGCACATACACACCTGTATATCTGCACATACACACCTGTATATCTGCACGTACACACCTGTATATCTGCACATATAGACCTGTATATCTGCACATACACACCTGTATATCTGCACATACACACCTGTATATCTGCACATACACACCTGTATATCTGCACATACACACCTGTATATCTGCACGTACACACCTGTATTTCTGCACATACACACCACTTTTTTCTACCATAACATCATGTTACACTTTCACAAGCAGCCACGTAGAAGTGTTGATGAATCCCTGAACTGTGATTCGTCTGTTTGTGCTGAGCAGCGTTTTTTTTTCTCCCCCCCCCCCAGGCTCCAGGTCCTGGTGATGACCTCCCTCCTGTTCCCTGATCAGATCCACGCTGCGATGAAGGACCTGTCCTCCTCCTCCCAGCTCACCTCCCTGCTCCACTACCCGTCCTCCAAGCCCTCGGCGGCGCCCTTCTCCCCATCCTCCGGCCCCGCCCCCTCGCCCAGGTCGCCCCTGACGACGGCGCCGGCCTCGGGGGCTCCACCGCCGCCGCCGCCGGCGTTCTGCCTCCAGACGGGGCCGCACCTCATCGCCAGCATGCAGCTGCAGAAGCTCAACTCGCACTACCAGAACCTGGCCGGCGCCTCGGCGGGTCACCCGGCGCCCGGCGCCGCCCGGGGGGGCTTCACCGCCCTGCCGCTGGGCTCCGGGAACCAGATCCTGGGCCCCTCCCCCCACGCCCAGGCCGGCGGCGGCATCATCGACTTCGACCCCGTGGACGAGGAGGTCCTCATGTCCCTGGTGGTGGAGCTGGGCCTGGACCGGGCCAACGAGCTGCCCGAGCTCTGGCTGGGACAGAACGAGTTCGACTTCATGTCCGACGTCGCGGCCGGGTGCTGACGAGCAGCAGAACTTTCTGTCTTCTTCTTTGCCCTTTCCTGATTTGTTTATTACCCAAAGAAGAGAAGCAGGTCTCGTCTCGTCGCCTCGTCAGGGCTAATGAGACCTGATGATTGACAGCTGGGGGGCGGGACAAACACACACCTGTGGGACTCGTCCGTCCTTCCTCCGCCGACCGAGCGGACGCTTCAGGGGAAATAAAAACGCCTTTTTATGTGGAATTTGCGAAGGATGACAAACACTACGCTTCCTGTTTTCCTAATGGACGCTATCAGCTCGGCCCCATGGGAAAACGCTCGCTGTGTCCCGGCTCCACAAAGACGCTGATTGTCCACTGGTTATCTCAATGCACTTTTCTTTCTTTTTCCCCTTTTTTTTTGTTTGATTTAGTTGAACCGGCTCTCACAGGGCCGTGTTATTTAAGACAGAGGCTGATATCCATCAGGACTCGGGGACAAGGAGCTTCTATAATCGCTGCTGCTTTTCTGGACATAATGAATTAGATCAAGGGGGGGGCGCGGGATCTGTCGCAGCCCTTTTTCTGGACCTGAATGGAGTAAATTGTGTGTCGCTCCGGGGCGAGGCCTCATTAAAGCGACGGGACCTTTCTGGTCATGTGAGCGGCGCTGTGTGCGCGGCGGGCAGACGCCACGCTTTGGTTCCTCTGACCTCGCGGCCCGAAGAGTCAAACCCTGATTCCACGGATCCCATTCAAGCGTCTTCAGATGGAAAATACGGTTTTGTAAACATTTGTTTTTGTGGTTTTTCCTGTTCCGCCTTGATGCTTGTGTCAAAACACGAATCTTCTCGTCTCTGATGAGGAAACTTATGGATGGACACGTCTGATTTATTGGTTTTACCAAAGCATTTGTACTTTTTTTTTGTCAAATAAATAAAAATCTAAAGTCATCAGCTGTCAGAACAATTTCGATCTCCACCGTCATTAACATGAATTCACCTTCATACATTAACACTGGAGGTTTTCAGGCAAAATCACGATCTGCTGTGATTTTTTTTTTCACTCTCATAAAACTACTAACACGACTCATAGAATGCAAATCTGCATTTATATTTTTGCCTGTGCATTAAACAGACAAGATATAAGGTAATTTGTTCATATTATGCAGATTTTTGAGCAGAAAACATCACGCTGCAGCTTAAAGGTGCAGCGTGTGGCGTCTGGCACCATCTAGTGGTGACTGTTAACATTGCAGCGTGGAGCAGAACGAACATGTAAAAATTAAAAGCACGATTCTTATTTCTGACTGAATTATACAGTAATTGAAACACACTTTTAGTCCATCAGATGCTGATAAATCAGACACACTGGACCTTTAACTTTAATATTATAAACTATTATGAGGCCAAGTCTGTCTGAAAAACATAACCATGACTCAGACATCCACTGAACCACATTAAAGGTTGTGGTTTAAAAGAAAGAAGAAGGTTTTATAATCAAGGATGAAGATGAAGATGAAGATGAGGACTCATCTGGACCAAACACACACACACAGAAACACACACACACCTGCACAAAGATGAATGGTTGCAACAACACACCTGTACGTTCATTCACCTTTTTTTCAGAATAAAAGCGAAAATACACAAATAAGAACATGTGGGCAGAGAAATGAGAGTAATGACCATGAAAGAAGCACTGTGTGTGTGTGTGTGTGTGTGTGTGTGTGTGTGTGTGTGTGTACAGCAGCAGATGGAAAGAAGGGTGGAAAAAGAACACACACACACTTTGGGCCTCATTAATTTATTTAGACATAGACGGGTCATCTTACACACACACACACACACACACACACACACACACACACACCTGTCGTGATGCTGATCAGTTTCTCGCTTCCATTAATGAAACGTGAGACGAATCATGAAAACAACGACGTCGTCTTTCTGTGCTGCTTGGCTGATATTTTACGTTTCTCGTCTCTTTAACTCTGACGTTTTTTTGTGTTAACGACGTTGATCCAAACGGTTCTTGCTGTGAAACTGGGTCAGAACAACGTCTCCTCCTCCTTCCAGCCGTCCTGTCTGTCCCCGAGTCTGAAACCCAGCTTTATGTTGTTTTATGTGGTTTCAGCCCAGCTGAGTGAATGTTGTTTTCCCCCCCACCCCCCCTGACCCCCCCTGGACCCCCCCTGACCCCCCCTGGACCCCCCTGAGAAGCTGGATGGAGATGCTTGAGTTGTCTGAGGACTTTCATTTCCTCTTTTCCTTGACCCCCATATTGCAGATTAACCCCCCCCCCTCGGCTGAGACCTTTTTTCTGAAGCACAATTTTCCTCCTCTGCTCACAAATGTTAAAAATGGTTTTAAATGACGTTAAAAAAACGCTAAAAATGTTCTTCATTGGGCTGCAAACCAAACATTTGACCTGAAACTACAAACCACCTGAGCTGAGTTTTCTCCTTCAGTTTCATTCACACTTTCAACTGAGTTTAAACCAAAGTCGCAAAGAACCTGAAGACACTGAAAAATATTCTAGTCGTACAATTAGTTAAATTTTGAATAGAAATATGTTATTACACCTCATTTGGGTCAAACCAAACATTTTTTAAATTATTTTTCCATGCAAAAAACACAGTTTCCTACCTGTAAATTGCAGTAAACGCTGTCTTTTAAATGCGAAGTATCAGCTTTTGTCTGTTTTATTAATGGTGTGTTTTAGGTGCTGGAACCTGCTGCTTCTTGACGCCTGATAAAGTGGATTTACACTTTTAACCATTGCACACACACACACACTCAACACCACCTGGAAACCTTAGAGGTCATGAAGTAGAAATCTATTTGCAAAAGTAACGTCTACTAAAAATAATTATTCTGCAATTACTGAGAGAAGTACAATCAGTTTAAAAAATATATATATATTTATTTTGTTAGATAAATTAATTTTGTGCAACCACTTGACACAATAAAAGTATGTAATGTGTGTAGAATTAGACTGTAAGACAGAACATATTAAACATGTATAAATCTATAGTGAATAATTGAATGGATCTGCTGATTTAAAGGTGGCGCTCCCCCTGCTGGCGGCTGCTGGTAAGTACACTATCACAGATACACAGCAAGTCATCAGTAAAGTATTCTCACCTATAAAACAAGTTTATATCCTATTAAAATATGTCCTGACAGTGCTATAATACTAATGATATATACATCATTTTGTAAAGTCATAAACCTTCATTCTTCCTTCTTGTTCTGTCGTTCTTTCTAATATAAAGTATTAGAGCAGAGAAGTGCTGCCATCTAGTGGTGATGTTGCACAATGACACGTAGAGCTTTAACAACGTGGATTCATGTGGATTTACTTGTATTTATGTCCTTTTATGTGTATTTCTATTCCTTTCATGAGTTTGTTTCTTTCCTGCGGACTTGTAAATTAAATTAGAACTTTAGAATTTACATAAATTAACTGGCCACAATTATCCAGAAAGTTACTGTAATTATTATTAGTAGTAGTAATAATACACAGTAGAATTAAAATGTTTAAAGTCATGTGTCTTTATTTTAAAATGTAAAAAAAAACACCTTAATAGTATTTGCATTACTGTATAATTAACTTTATTATAACTCACAGTGTTACTGTGTAAAACACCTTAAATAACTGCAGATACACACACACGTCTGAAAGTTCATTTCTTTCTAAAAATGAAGCAGCTTTTACATCACAGCAAACAACTGGATGACAAGAACATGATTTGCAAGGAAGAAACAATAGAAAATATTCAGAAAAGTGAACAAAAATGATTAAAAAATGTCAAATAAAAAGGAGAGAACTAGTTTTTCCTGTCTGAGCATCACAGAGCCTCTAACGCTGTGGCTCTTATATGAGCTGAAGATAAAACTTTAAACACACGATGAAGACGAGGCAGAAAAGAAGAAAAGTGATTTATGAAGGAAATCTGGGTCGAAAGCAGGACACGTGTTTATGGTTCAGCAGAACTAGTTCCACGCGTTACAGGTTTGATCATTGCACCATAAATTCCGGATTTTGTGCCTAAACAATCGAGAAAAAAATGTAAAAACATGAAAATGAACAGATGTCGGATAAATCAAGACGGTCAGAAAGCAGCTTCCTTCTTTTCCTGTGTTTTATTGAACGTAACTCAGCTCCGACATCCAGTTCTGATGATTTATTGAACCCTGACATGTGGTGAATTTTCATTGAAGGGATGAAGATCCTGGAACTTCCTTTATTTTTCTTGATATTTGGCTGCATATTTATTGGATTTATTAATATACACAGCACTTTCAATTAGGTGAAGTATAACTTTACTGGTATGATTTTTAAAACATCATACAAAATCTTGATTTTTGTAAAAAAATAAATGGTACAAATAAACTTTTAAATGACAAAAAATCAACATGAACACAAAATGTACATTTTGAGTACATTTCTGTCTTGAGCATTTTCAGTCACCAACATCTGATGTTGGAAAATGTGCAGGTTTTGCAGGTTTTATTATTTTTATGGGGAAATGCAAATTAAAGTAGTGACAATGAGAAATGCATCAAAGCGACTTAAACAGGAAAGTGTCACCTCTCCCTCATTCTTCAACCTTTATAACCTGAGTCCAGGAATGTGTCTTTAATTCTACAATAAACCTCCTGTGCTTTTTTTAATTTAGAAGAAGAAGAAGTGGGTCAGGAAATGAAAGTTGCTGCTGGCTACAGCCTCATGATGTAGGTTAGTGGGCTGATCCTTTCTGCCCCAAACAGGCACCAAAAAATAGAAAAAAGAAGAAGAAGAAAGTGCTGTGAAGATGCAGGTTGGAAGGAGAGAAGATGAGAAAATATGAAGTGGGTCACAGGGATTAAAAATAAAGTCTGACCTCAGATAGAGAGAGAGATAGATAGATAGATAGATAGATAGATAGATAGATAGATAGATAGATAGATAGATAGATAGATAGATAGATAGATAGATAGATAGATAGATAGATAGATAGATAGATAGATAGATAGATAGATAGATATAATTTTATGTAATAATTTTAGTTATTTTATCACCTGATTCTGTTTCTTTTAAAATACACTTGCTAAATGTCTGTTCTGTCCTTTCAAAATAAAAGACCTCCCTGTTCATTGTATGTATGTATGTATGTATGTATTATATTATTATATATAGTATTTAATGTTAATGAATAATAATATTTTTTAAGCTTCATTCCTTTCTCCTTATATCTTGTATAAAAGATCCATGTCGACTTTTTATAACATTCTATAGTTCAACAAATCTTTGCATTTTTTGGTAAGTACAACTTGTAAAACTGATTATTTTAGTTTAATAATGTGCAATACTTTTATTGTTTAAGTTATATACAAGAATATGAAATGTTACTTAAGTAAATGTACAGACATATTATTAGAAACATGTACTTAAAATGTCAAAGTAAAAGTATTAATTGTAGAGACTTTGTTATATCATTATAGTAACTAAATACATGTAATATTTAATGATGTATTTTATTAATGTGGTGCCATTTCAGATATTTTGTGTTGAATAATATTAAAATACTTAAAAATACCTTGAAAGATATCATACAAATTGCAAATTAAAAAAAAATACAAATACAATATCGACATTAGAATATTATTGTATATACATACAAATATTAAAAACTACAACTTAAAATAACTAAAATAGAATTATATAGCAATACTAAAGTAACCTAAAAGTATCTCTAAACTGAGCTTAAGTAAAGTACTGAGTAAATTTATTCCATCTCTCTGTATAAATATATAAACAGATATTTAGATTTTTCAGTGCTGAGTTGTTCTGTTTTATTAAAGCGCGTTTCGCGCCGTTTGTCCCTCTCACGCCGCCGTACGCCGCCTTATCATTCCACCCCGGAAGTGGTGAGGTCCTTTCCCCCCGCAGACTCAACATGGTGAGCAGTTTCCTCACGATTCCTCTACGAAATAATCCTCAAACATCACTTTCTGTCCTCCTTCTGTCGCGTATTTACGTGTCGTGGTTTGTAGAGACGCATGTTGTGAGATGATCTATGTCTGAATTGTGTTAAAAAAGCACAGATGACTTAATTTATTTAAGGTTTTACCGGAGCTTCATGTCTTACAGTCTGCGGCTAGTTAGCTTCCCGGTGGCTAACGCTGTTAGCTACCACGTAGCTAACCCGCTTAGCTCATGCATTTGTCTGAAACTTTAATTTGTTGAATTACACCTTGTGAGAGACTTTAAGACTGTTGTTTATATTAGCCCAGCTCCATAAAAATAACTTGAATTCATGCACTTTATATTTATGTGGCTTTATTGTGAGTAAAAGGTTCCAGGCCGCAGCCGGCTATGCTAGTTAGCATCATGTCTCCCGGTACAATGCTAATCATCCAGCCGAGTACAGCCTCTCTCCGGCGGGTTTTTTAAACCCTCCGCCCCGGCTCCGGAGCCGGTTCGCACCGGCTTGTCGGCCCACTTGTTGACCGGCTTTGTCGCCTCTCCTCCAGGCCAGAGGACCGAAGAAGCACCTGAAGCGCGTCGCAGCGCCCAAGCACTGGATGCTGGACAAACTCACCGGAGTGTTCGTGAGTACTTTATCATATTATTACTACTACTACTACTACTACTATATCTATATACCAGCTTCTAGTTCTGCAGTTTACTTACTGTTTTAAAGTTAACAGAACGGTTAAACCACGTGTAGAATAACAGATTTTACCACAATAATGTGGCCTGAAGCGAAAAGTAGCATAAATCATCAATTAAATGTACATAGAACAGAGGAGGGGAAAAAGCATTGTTGGTTGGTGTAATCCTTTATTTGCTCAGGATTATTTAGATGTTATCTCGTTAAATTTATCATGAACATCAGTCAAGAAAACCTAAAATCTCTTGATAAATGAATGAAAGACTGAAGTTTGGCTGCTTCTGAAGCTTCTCAGAGAAGATCTGCTTTATTATTTTTGCTATTTGCTGCCAGGAACTACAAGTCTTCATAAGCTTTAGGTTTATAACATGTGGCCCTGGGTTCTATAAGAGAACACATGTTATATCACAAAACATCTGCTTAGCTTTAGTTTAAAAGAGAAATGTGGTTTCAGTAGAAGGGGCACAAATAAAAAGGAAACTATTGACCTGGGAAAAATGTGATAAGAAGTTGTAATAGTCAAATCCAGCAGAAATGTCTTAATGTTCATGGTAGAGCCACTCTGTTTTTGCGAAATAAAAACATTTGATGCTAAATTGCTGTAAAATGTCAGATGTCACTGATAAAACTGCTAAAGACTAAAGGGTCAAACAAAAAGAATAACTACAGCATCTTCATGTCTTAAACAATATTATATACAGATGCATCTCAATCAGAATATCATGAACACTTTTTTGTGAATCACTTCCACACGTAAAACTTGTGAGAAAATAAAGCTTGAAATGTTTCACTTGATGTGAAATGAATTGTTTTTACTTTCTGAAATGATTGACAAACATATTTATCTCATGCATCTTATATATACATATATATCCTAATTATATAAGATGCATGTGTGTATTTCTATTCAAAACCAAGATCTTTCAGTATAAAGCCTCTAACATGTTTCCATTCATTTCATTGTCTATGCAAGTAAGGTGGTACAGGATTCAATACTTTAACATGGTCTTTGTTTGGTGTCATGTTAGTTTAACCTTTTCCAGGAGTTTTTAAGTGTTTTTATTATAGACTAGACATACAGGAGCTCTGCTGTCCACAATGAACAAATCTGCCTGAATGATCAAATATTTGAATAAACTACATGATAAAACATAATGATGTGGGTCTTTTGAGGCTATTAAACATGGATGTGAATTGGAGTCAACACTTTATATCATTGATGGACCTAGAGACGTAACATGAAAAACTTTCTAAGTGCAGTCAGTGACTTGTTGGACCCAGATCTGTGGATAATGATACCTAACGGTCTGTGTCGCCCCCCCCAGGCTCCTCGTCCGTCCACCGGTCCCCACAAGCTGAGGGAGTGCCTGCCCCTCATCATCTTCCTGAGGAACCGCCTGAAGTACGCTCTGACCGGGGACGAGGTGAAGAAGATCTGCATGCAGAGGTTCATCAAGATCGACGGCAAGGTCCGCACCGACATCACCTACCCTGCTGGCTTCATGGGTACGTTCAGCTTCCTGCGCTGCCCCTCCACAATAAGAGCTCCTGGGTTGGGTGGATTTAAAAAAAATATATTCAGGAGACTTTTTAAAGATTTTTAAAGGATTTTCGGCTACCCAGATTTGTCTTATGATGGAGCAATGATGAATATGTGGTTTTTGATCAGAAATGAGCTGAAACTACACAACTTATTCCTCTAAGAAGTTCTGAGCTCCAGCTGCAGTTTCTGTTTGTCATAAAACTCCTGAATGACGAGGAAACGGGAGCAAAAATATTTTTTTAATAGCACGATTGAATTTTTATCAAGTGTGGAATTAGATTTCCAGGCATGGGTGAGGATGGAAAAATATTTCCCCTTTTCTGTTTTCTAAAATATACGTTCAGTGTTTCTATATTTTGAAGAAAATCAATATCTTTGAACAAATAACTCAACTTTAATCTGATCTGAACACGTCTGGAGTTCTCAAACTCTGCATCAGAAAATCTTCATAGCTGAGTTCAATCTTGTTTCCATGGACACAGAATAAAAAAAGGCTGTTGAATTATTTAACCCTTAACTCTATTTATAAAACACTAAAACATGGAGGAGTAACAACAACCAGACGACGGGTGTTTGTGCTCAGAACTGGAGCAGTGGAATCAGTTTTCTTCGTCGTTGAATTCTAAGGTTTCAGTGTTCAGACATGTTGTTTGTGACGGGATTAAAGCTTCAGTGATTCTAGTTGCCAGGATTACTATATATTACTGAGCTTTCCTTAAGTAGAAAATGTCCAGATTCTCTGGTTCCAGCTTCTGTTCTCTGATTATTTCCTGTTTTTTTTTTTATTCTTCTATAATAGTAAACTGATGATCTTTGTGTTGTGGACAAAAAGACATTTTAGGTTGAAATCTTTAGCTTCGGTAAACACTGATCAACATTTTACATCATTTCCCCACCATTTCCTGGGGGTCTGACTAATATCTGGAATCACTATTACCATCCAATGAGGCTGCTGTGCAAATGTAAATGTCCCTCACTACTCCAGTAACAGAATGAGCCTTAGATACAACCTGGTGTTTAGAATAATTAATAATTTATAATAGTAAAAAGATGATCTTTAGTTTGTGGACTGAAGAAATCAATTAAATCATTTCAATAATTTATTGACTTGTCCTAGAATAGTCGTCAGTCTATTAATTAAAAGCTGGACTGAGTTCTGGCCGTTTTTTGTTGTAGGGAATCGTTACAGAAACAACGGAGAAACATCCGTTCTCTGGTTTACAGATGAGACTTAGAGTCCAGGAAGGAGAATCTCTGGAGTTTATTAGAGTTCATGATGTTTTGTTGTTTGGCGGCTCGCTCACGCCTCGTGAACTGTGACATCGTCAGTTTTCCTCTTCACCTCGACGCCGGCCAGCGGCCTCACACCGAGGTGTGGAGGTTTAATTTCCACGTCGAGAGGAAGCCGTGGCGGCTAAAACGCGCGGCGTCGCTCACTCAGATTAAAGTTAAATTGATTGGTCCTGCTCCTCCTCTCACGTCAATCTGTGTTTTAAACAGGACTGTGTGCATGGTACCAAAAAGCTGCTGATGATGGATTCTGGTGAATATGAAACACCTTAAGCTGTTCTGACTCTGGACATGTGATGTGAACAGCTTTTATTATTACACCAGATATAGTTCTGTCCTGGTATCATATTTTCTAACTTTTATGTCTTGAGTCATTAAAAAGAATTCTCTTGTTCAGCTTCTCAAATCAGATTTTTCTTCTATAATAGTTTGGATTGTGGGCTGTTCTTAGGAAACAATGATTGACATTTTATGATCTAAACAGATTGATTTAATCATTTCAAATGACACGTGATCAATTATCACAATACTGTCTTTTCAACACTGTTAAATTAAATCTTAAAAGAAAATGTCATTAGCTTTTCATATAGTGATTATCAGATTCCAGCAGCAGATCCCATTAGGACATTAAATTGACCAAATTGAAAATAAGAAACTGAATTATCTTAAATTCTCAGCTGATGGAATTGGCAGGTTTATTAAACGTTCTAAACGCTTCACGTTAGGTATTTAGGCCTTTTAAAATAAGAAATTTCAAAATAAAAGCACAAACTTGCACTATTAAAGAATTCTAAAAATAAAACCTGCCGCAGACTGAGCAGCATGGAGACCTGCGTCTCTGGGTGTCTGATCCAGAGAAACTGAAACGCTTCTACTCCGGAGAATCCAGATGTTTTTTCAGTCTGAGGTTGTTGCAGGAGAAAAAACCTGAGATGAACTTTGATTTTTTTTGTTCCAAACATGTTTTATAACTGGAGCGTCGGCTGAAACGTCCTCAGGTTTTGATGCTGAACTCTTCCTCGTCTCTTTGTTTCCTCAGACGTGATCAGCATCGAGAAAACCGGCGAGCATTTCCGTCTGATCTACGACGTGAAGGGACGTTTCACCGTCCACCGCATCAGCGCCGAGGAGGCCAAGGTACGAACCCGACCTCAAGGACCCGGATTTAGAAACACATAAGGATGGATGGTGGTCCACTTAAACTGACCACTTCCTGTTTCCTGCTTAAATCATTAAATATTGTTCAGTGCACTGCAGAACATGAAATGTTATTAGGCATTGGGGGGAAAAAAGCCCAGAATAGAAGATAAAATAAGACATTAAGATGAAGTCAAACAACTGAATTGACAAAAAGTAATGGGGGGAAACTCCAAATAAGCAGTGATTTGCTAATTGAAAAGGATTTTTCAATATAATTGTACTCAATATTCAATTGTACCAAAAAGAAGATATTGCACAGGTGAAGAT
Source organism: Eupleurogrammus muticus (assembly GCA_036785175.1). Taxonomy (NCBI): domain Eukaryota; kingdom Metazoa; phylum Chordata; class Actinopteri; order Scombriformes; family Trichiuridae; genus Eupleurogrammus; species Eupleurogrammus muticus. Next base: position 18,546,088 of record JAYKQN010000017.1, on the reverse strand, counting down.
TTATTTTTTTTTCCCCAGTGTGACTGAATATTTTTAATGCAATACATACAATAGACCAACTGTATATGGAACAGTTGTTTAAATTCATACCACATACAAACAGGTTAAATATCTTTGTATGTGGCCAATAAACTGTGTTTTTCTGCAGACAGAAAAGCATCATGAGGCCGACGGGTCAAAAGTTGACTCGTTTGTTCTTCCTGCGTGACTCAAAGCCCGAGTTCGTCCTGGCCGAGTTTCAGCGTCCAGTCAGCTGACGGCTCCTTAATTGATCTCATGACGCCAAAAAAAAAAGCGTTGGCGTAGGAAGCATCTGGAGCAGTGATGACGACGTGGTTTTGATCAAGCGATGAAAACACACGACCAACTCCTCTAAGAAGTTCTGAGCTCCGTCCCCGCAGATCCAGACTCTTTACTGTGTGAGACAGAACAGGAAGAACTTTCAAAATAAAAGCACGAATTGACCAGAATAGAAGATTTAACGCCGGCAGAGTGAAGATGCAGTTTTAACAAATGGGGAGGACACACAGAAATCACACAGAAAAGTTGACATAACATCAAATATTATATATTTTTAAAAGACACACACAATCTGGTTAAAGGTGAATTATATGAGGCTCCCCTCTCTATTGAATAGTGCTGCCATGTGGCAACTTTTACTAAATAGCAGTAATATCCATTAAAATCATTTTTTTTCATGTTCAGTTTCTAAAATCTTTTACTTTAAAGGACAAAAAATATGAGCAGGAAATCCAGTTTCCTCTTTTTTACACGTTTGTTGCAGCATCCTGAGCCCTTTTCAACGCCGCTAAGAAACTATAAAACGCTGAAGCGCTGCTTTAGTTTCGTCCTCACACTTGGAATCCAGCAACATGTGTTGTCACTGATGCTTTTTAACTAAGAACACTGATTTTCCTCCTCTTTAGTACAAGCTGTGTAAGGTGAAGAAGATCCTGATCGGCACCAAGGGGATCCCCCACCTGGTGACCCACGACGCCCGCACCATCCGCTACCCGGACCCCCTCATCAAGGTCAACGACACCATCCGCATCGACCTGGACACCGGCAAGATCACCGACCACATCAAGTTCGACACGGGTGAGTCCGCCCCCCCCCCCCCCCCCCCCCTCGTTGTTTTTAACGTCTTAACGGAGCCGCCCACCTGACCGCTAACCCCGCCCCCTCCCCTCAGGTAACCTGTGCATGGTGACCGGCGGCGCCAACTTGGGGCGTATCGGCGTCATCACCAACAGGGAGCGCCACCCCGGCTCCTTCGACGTGGTGCACGTGAAGGACAGCACAGGGAACAGCTTCGCCACCAGGCTCTCCAACATCTTCGTCATCGGCAAGGTGAGTTAACGCAGCACATTACGGGTCAGGTATCAACTATTAGCACGTTCTTTAGATGGATAGTCCTCTATTTGTCACACAGCAGCAGGGGCGAGAAATGTAATAAGATTGCATGTAGAATATAAAATATATATAAATGTATAAGATATTATGTAGGATAGCTGCACCATACGTTTGGTTTTAGCAGTGTCATTTTTAAGAAGGAAATGTCCAAATTCTGTGTGCATGCATTGACTATAGCTGCAACGATTACTCAATTAATCGATTAGTTTCCTAATATTAATCGCCAACTATTTTGATAAGATTCATTAATTTAAATTAAGAAGAAAATGTCTAGATTTCTGATTATTTCACATATAATAAACTGATCTTTGGCTTGTGGACAAAGACATTTTATGTTGAATCTTCAGCTTTGGGAAACGATTAATTGCTTCAATTCGTTATTCAATCAATAAATCAGAATAGTCTCTAGTTGGAAATGTTAACGCATATCATCCACTTTTTGGTTGTCCAACATAGAGGATGGTTTCTTATTTCATCAGAAGATCACTTTGCTTATTTTAGGAAAACCTTAAATTGGCCAAAAATCTTGAAATAATAAAAATGATCTGCAAATGTCTTCTATGATTATTTTGGTTGTTTTGTAGCTCAACCAATTAAATAGCTGTTGCTAGCAGCAATAATTAGTATGGAGCTTTAGCCTGATCTGTCATTTCTTTCAAAAGATATCAAATGTCTTGAATTAAAATGACTCCACTATCAGATTCCACAGGGAAATACGAGTTGAAAGACGCATAGAAGTACAAAACCTCAGTTTGTTGAACCTCTTGGTTCTGGTGAACGTGGGTCGCCGTGGACCCGTGCCGAGCATCACGAGTCAACAGGAAGTCTTAACCGTCTCCTCCTCTCGTCTCCAGGGCAACAAGCCGTGGGTGTCCCTGCCCAGAGGAAAGGGAATCCGCCTGACCATCGCCGAGGAGAGAGACAAGAGGCTGGCCGCCAAGCAGGGCAGCAGCTAAACACGGGCAACAGAATAAACTGTTATTTACTAAAACACACCGCTGTCCCACGCCGTTATTTCACACCGCTACACGCCCGATGTGTCCTTCACTTTAGGTAGAAACATGCTGAACCAGACAATTACAGCAGTTATGAGAGAATAGAGGAAAAAGTCATGTGTAAAAACTTATTACCCAATAGTAATTAGTAGTATGCATCAGTTTTATATTCTAGGTTTAGCTGTTTGTTTATATTTCATCTAAAAACTCATATTTCCTGTGGTTGCATGTTTAAAAGGACTATAATTACAGTAGTTACGAGGGAATAATGGGTTACAGGTTAGAGATAAGGGGTTAAATAAATAAAAATGAGTTATCAACTTGTTTTATATTTAAGGTGGACTTAAAATTTTATACAATTTGACATTCAATGTGGGGAAAAAAATGGTACAAATGGACTTTCAAATGACATGAAATGCACATGTTGAGACACCTGATGATGATGATGATGAATACTTTTGAACTTTAATAATTTTTTGACTCAGTCAGTTTTGATGTTTCTGCTGCTTCACGGCTGGTTTTTAAAGGTTAAACCTAATTCCTATAAACTGATAATCTTAAAATGATTCTCACAACTGCAGAATGTTGGTTAAACGTCCTGAAGCGGGATTGTGGAGTAAACATTTCAAACAACCAGTAAAAAAGTATGTTCAGAAATGAGCAGATTTTTTTATATAAATATTCTCAAACCCAAGGATTCTACATCAGCAGCATTTGGTCCATTCAAACTAAAGGTGCTTTACCGTAAATTATCAAATAAAGGCTCAATTAAACACTGTGTGCAGGTAAATATTTTGATAACTGCTGGTTCCAAAAAAATCATGTCATAGTTTTAATTCCAGGAAGAGCATGCACTTTGCACTGATGCTGCAAGGTTGTTTTTTTTCCTCCATTGTTATGCTCAAAAATAGGTTAAAGCAAACCCTCTCTGGTAATATTGATTAATAGGTGATCACCATGGCTCTGATGCTGCAGAAAAATATAGGAAGTACCACATGGAATTCTAACTTCCAGTGGTTAAAATATGCAGAGGAAAATGAAATGACCATGTTTTAACAGTTTTGCTGAGCAGGGTTTTTGTCATGAAGGAATTATTCGCCTGATCTCGAATAAACACCAGATTTATTAAGCGATTCAAATTCTAATTATTTGGCGATTTACATTAGTTTGATTTGTTTTCATTCATCAGTCACTAAATCAAGTAGACAGACCTCCACAAAAACTCTGCAGACTTTGGTTCCTCTGGAGAAACAATGAACTTGCATCCAGATACTAATTATTATATTTCCACATTGTTCAAAGATAAATAATGAAACATTCATCAGACCATTTTTTGCTTGATAGGTGTGAAAGCCCTGAATTCTGTGTGTTCCCACTGGTGGTGTCACGCTGCAGAAAAGGGTGAACTGACCCTTTAATTCCCGGTTTCTGTGTGTGAGGTTGACTCGACTTAACCTGAACCTCCATCTTTCACCCGGAGGTGCCCCCCGCCCCCTCGTCTCTAATCCCTCCATCCTTTCCTTCCTTTATGCCTCCATCTGTTCACTAATCCCTCCATCTTCCCTTTTCCTGTCCTCCTGTTGTCTGCTGCAGCATCTCTGGTGTTGACCTGTAGGGGGCGGGGCTCCACGAAGGGGGCGTGGTGTCACTGATGGGGCGGGGCTCCACAGAGGGGGCGTGGCGTCACAGATCTACAGCACATAAAATCTAGATGTCTTATCTGCACTGGCCGCTCATAACTATGTATTTTAACGGCGCATCTTCTTTAAAATGACCAAAACCTGCTTTATTTTTAAACGTAATAATATATGTATTTAAATATATAATCATATAAGTATACCCATGTTAAAGAACCAAATGTGTGTAAATGTTGAGTTTGTTCACATCTCTTCCCTTAACTTCAATACGTCAGGTCAGACCGTGGCAGGATGGTGACCACGGACGTTTAATAGTGAATTCCTATAGAAAAGAGCTTAAGTAGATTTTTCATTTTTAAATGAGGCTGTGTTGGACTGTTCCATAGTCTTCATAGGCAAACTGCACATTGGGAAAACACTGTAAGAAAAAGATGATCTCAATTTACATATCGGTTTTAAAATTTAAAAAAGTTGATTGATCAATTAAAACTGGAGTTGTGATTAATCTCTTCCTTTTTCCTGTATAGTCCTGTTGTATGAGTTTTTAAATAAAAGAGTTCAGGCTCAGCTTCTGTTCTGTGAGGTGATGGTGCTGGGATTACTGAGAGTCGTGTTGTTGAGAAAAATTCCACCACATCTATTGTATCGGCTGCACGATCTTTGCAGGAAGATTAGGATGAATTGTAATGAAAGAGCAACCTGAGGAGGAGCTGAGATATGGAGCTTTACACCGCAGCAGAAAACACTGTTATATGTAAGTCTGTGGGATTTTAACTTTTAATAATAAGGATTTTTTTGAATATCTGACTTGACTTTATAGATGGACGATATTTACGGCAGCTGTGTCTGTTAACATTGAGCTTAACGTCGCTCAGGTGCAGCTCGCCGCCATGGTCACATGACCTGATGTTGGCGTTCTGGTAGAACTGATATAAAATGGTCCCTGTGCTGTTTTCTCTCTGTTTACCCGCTCATTGACTCTTTGTTTGTCCGTGTCTCTCTCTCTCTCTCTGTTCTGACTTCAGTATTCGTCCATATGGTGACTGCTGGGATCCAGCCTGCTCAGCGCTGCAGAAACCTGGCCTGGCACACACCACCTGTGTGTGTGTGTGTGTGTGTGTGTGTGTGTGTGAGAGAGAGAGAGAGAGAGAGAGAGAGAGAGAGGTTCACCTGTGAGTGTGTTTGCGAGCTAAAGAGTGAGACCTCTCTAGCCCTGTCGCTACAACACATGACTTATACATCACAGCACAAACAGCAGGAACGTGTGTGTGTGTGTGTGTGTGTGTGTGTGTGTGTGTGTGTGTGGACGGGCCGTCTGCTCTCTGACACTGCGCAGTAATCCTGCACCTTGGCAGGAAGACGCACGGACGTCATTCAACATTCATATCTATAAAACGGGATTAGATTCACTTTATTAGGCCTGAACAGCAACAACAAACATGGTGGAGCGGAGGTCTCTGCTGCTGAAGGATTGTGGGTATTCTCCTTTTCATCTCAGAGGAATATGTGTGATATGAGGTCTAATGACAATTGCAATTATATGAAATCCTCACATTTAAATGGTGTTTTTTTTTGTAAAATGTCATTTTTTCTCTTAGCATCAGCCACATTTTGTCCCGCTGTGTCATATCTGACTGTGATAAAATCTAAATATTGATGTATTATTGATTTCAAATAAAAATCGTTGTGAATCAGCATATGTAATTATATTCAACAGCAATTTTTTTGATTTTATATATATATATATATATATAAGGGGCGACACGGTGGTGCGGTGGGTAGCACTGTTGCCTCACAGCAAGAAGGTCGCAGGTTCAAGACCGCCTTGGGCCTGGGTCTGGGGCCTTTCTGTGTGGAGTTTGCATGTTCTCCCCGTGTCTGCGTGGGTTTTCACCGGGTACTCCGGTTTCCTCCCACAATACAAAAAACATGCTCAGGTTAATTGGTAAACTCTAAATTGCCCATAGGTGTGAGTGTGAGAGTGAATGGTGTGTGAATGGTGTGTGTGCCCCACGATTGGCTGGCGACCATCTGGGGTGTATCCCTGCCTCTCGCCTTAACGCGCTGGGATAGGCTCCAGCAGACCCCTGCGACCCCGAAAGGGAATAAGCGGGATAGACAATGGATGGATGGATGGATGGATATATATATATATATATATATGTTTTTTGTATGCACCTTTATCTTCTGAACAAAAATCTTTTGAAGTGTAATGAGGCTCCTATACTTGTGATCTTTCAAAATAAAAGTTGATGAATACTATCTCATCTCGTGGTGAACGTGAAGGTCACAACTCGTCCATCACAGTGTTTGGAAGTTGTTTGGAGCCAAAAAAAACTAAATACCTGGACACAGCTTCTGTTCACAATAAAAAGGTGAATCACCTTTTACTGTGACTGTGGGAATAATGACTATTTAAAAAAAAATGGTGAACTGTCCCTTTAAGGAAAGGCAAACCCATAACAATAGGACCGTCAGCAGCTGAGGAAACACACCTGTTTGGTGTGTGTGTGTGTGTGTGTGTGTGTGTGTGTGTGTGTGGACTGATGTTACACCTGTGATTCTCTGGGTTCATCTTCTTTCCTCTAGTTTGCGTTCCTGTGTTAACGTGATTGAAAAGTGTTTCCCTTTTCTGTTGCCATTAGGACAATTCTGCAGCCTGCAAGGAAAAGTGTCTCCCTGCAAAAAAAAAAAAAGCCCCAAAAAGACGAAGTAGTAGTGAAACATATTTGTCTGCTCTTGTTCCCGTTAACTGCGATGATTAATTTCCTCCCTGGCTGTGGACCGTTAGTGTCCGGGGTCAGAAGAGGACGAGCGAGAAGCCTCTGCTGCAACCTGGACAGAGACATTCCATTACAGCCCTGTCCTTATCGCCTCCATTCCTGAGGACACACCACAGCCAAGTTCAGCAGTGGGTGACCAGGGGGGGGAGGAGGAAGAGGAGGAGGAAGAGGAGGAGGACGAGCTGCTGCAGCTGAGCGAAGGAGACATGAGGCTGCAGAGACTAGAGACCGATTTTACCTCCACTTCATGAAAATTAAAGAAAAAGTTGAACTAAAAAGTGTTAGATTGGAGTGTGTTTAGGTTCATGTTAATAGTTAGGATGCAATTTAACAAAATAAAAGCCTCACTGAATATTGTCGCCCTATTTAAATAAACGCCTGAATAGTTTTTGTCCTAAATCATCTCTTAATGATGCTTAAATAATCACATTAATCCTGAGGTAAAAGTACCAGACTCTTCATGTCCTATAGGGCAAAGGACATTATACTTATATTTTATTTTGTGCCCAAAATTTAGGATAAAATTACATTTCAACAGCTTTCATGACCGCGGCTGCTTCAAGAAACACAAAGAATTTCTACTGGTGAGTGATAAAGGTTTTATGGTATAATGTTTTATAGTAATTTGGTCTAATTTGCATTTATTATTATTATACTCAAGTTGATTTCAGTTGTATTAACAGTAGTGGGTGATTAACTTCATTATTACTACTGTGGTTTATTATAAATATAAGTCTACTTCAATATAGGTTTACAGTAAAGTTACCGTGTTTAACAGTAAATAACTGCAAATTTCACAGCAAAGTTTTACAGTGCAGCGCAAACTCCATCAAGAAGTGTTATAATTTTCACTAGTTAATCCAGACAAGAATCAACGGGCTGTGCAGGTCGTTGGATGTGACAGCAGAGAAGTTCGCTGCGGAGCTGCAGGAAAGTGGCTGAGCTGCTGAAACAATGAGCTCAGTCATCGGAGGAGGATGTGTGTGTGTGTGTGTGTGTGTGTGTGTGTGGGAGGGGGGGCGAGGACAGCTGTTTCTAATCAATGGCTTCCATGTGATTGACTGACTGACTGACTGGCTGCTGATTGGTCGCCAGCGCCGGTCAGGGCCGAGGTGGCGGGCCGGGGGCCAGGCTTCCACACGTCTGCTCGGCTCCACGTCGGGGGCCCGTTGGCTAATTGACTAAACAACATGTTGGTTGTCATGGCAGCTGATTGGCTAAGTGACAGGACACCGATATGTGTAGCCGTGGTAACTGTGCGGATGATGTAATGTGGCCTCTCCCTTCCTCTTCTTCGCTCTTTCTACAATCGGCCGCTCATAGTTTATAACAACATCATTTCTATTACACACACACACACACACACACACACACACACACACTCTTCTGTCTCTCATAAGTTTTTCTCATGTTGATGTTTTCACTTGTGTCAATAAAAGTCAGTTTATGTTGAAATTCCTTTTCTTTCTCTCCATCCCCCCTCTCCGCTCCATAACGCACGCACGCACACACACACATACACATACACACACACACACACACACACACACACACACACACACACACAGGCTGCATGAACAAAAACATTTAGGTAGGCCAAGTTCACGTCTGGGAGGGGCTGCTGAAGGGGGCCCGGGGGGCGCTCTGAGGACCAGATGTGCTGCTTTTGGGGAGGAAGACGAGGAGGAGGAGGAGGAGGAGGAGGAGGAGGAGGAGGAGGAGGATGTTTAGGAGCCTCAATGGCAAAGGAGAGGAGAAGATTTCACAGGGCTCCAGAGAAAGTGTTGAGTATGGAACAACTCTATACGTTATTGTCTCCATTTCTAGAACTCTAGGTTTCAATCCCAGTAACTGAACATGGTCGACATGAAGCCTTCAATAAGTAGCAGACGGTTCATTGAAAAAACAGGAAAGAGATGTGATGAGGGAGCATCACTATCGTAAAAACCAGTTCAACAGGTGCTGAACAGAACAGGTCGAAACATCAGACTGTAACAGATTCAGTGTCGGCTTTAAAGACAATATTATAAACAGAGTCAGGAGGTCAAAGGTCAAAGGTCAGAGCTGGTAACAAAAGAGAAAGCAGGTTTATCAAATATAGGCTGCGTCAGGTGATTCTGTCCCTCGTCAATAATCTGATCGGTATTGTTTCACAGCGACGATCAATAACATCCTCATGACGTCTCGATTGTCTGATCCTGGGTCGACGTGAACGTGCGACACAGCTGAGTTTTAGTTTTATTAGAGTCAACTTTCTCGTTTTTATTATCAGATTAAACAAACAATTATGAAGAGATACAATAGTTAACGTAAGAGTTAGGTTACAGTTAGGTTACAGTTAGGTTACAGTTAGGTTACAGTTAGGTTACGGTTAGGTTACAGTTAGGTTACAGTTAGGTTACAGTTAGGTTACGGTTAGGTTACAGTAAGGTTACAGTTAGGTTACAGTTAGGTTACAGTTAGGTTACGGTTAGGTTACGGTTAGGTTACAGTTAGGTTACAGTTAGGTTACGGTTAGGTTACAGTTAGGTTACAGTTAGGTTACAGTTAGGTTACGGTTAGGTTATAGTTAGGTTACGGTTAGGTTACAGTTAGGTTACAGTTAGGTTACAGTTAGGTTACAGTTAGGTTACGGTTAGGTTACAGTTAGGTTACAGTTAGGTTACAGTTAGGTTACAGTTAGGTTATAGTTAGGTTACAGTTAGGTTACGGTTAGGTTACAGTTAGGTTACAGTTAGGTTACAGTTAGGTTATAGTTAGGTTACGGTTAGGTTACAGTTAGGTTACGGTTAGGTTACAGTTAGGTTACGGTTAGGTTACAGTTAGGTTACAGTTAGGTTACTGTTAGGTTACGGTTATGTTTAGGTTAGGTTACAGTTAGGTTACAGTTAGGTTACGGTTATGTTTAGGTTACGGTTACAGTTAGGTTACGGTTAGGTTACGGTTAGGTTACAGTTAGGTTACGGTTAGGTTACAGTTAGGTTACGGTTAGGTTACAGTTAGGTTACAGTTAGGTTACGGTTAGGTTACGGTTAGGTTACAGTTAGGTTACAGACAAACTTGAGCTGTTGTATGCTTGATGGAGGCTGGTTTTACTCTCCTGGGGGTAAAAAGGTCTTTTAAAAAACACTCATTTTAGAAATAAATTAACTTAATTAAATTCATGCGTCATGTCTCCTGAGAGGAGGTGAGTGGGAACAAGCTGAAGTCAGATTTACAGTTGAGGACATAAGATGAACTGGCCAGGGAACTATTGTGAAACACCAGAGGGATGATAAACAGCTGTTTTATATATATATATATATATATATATATATATATATATATATATATATATATATATATATATATATATATATATATATATATATATATATATATATATATATATATATATATTTATATTTTATTGCATGGTTCACCACCCATTTGCTTTACTATGCCTTTAATGCTCCTGTTGTCCAGGATACTTGTGGACGTGAGGGATCGTGAAACGAAAAAAAAACGCCGACCTCCTGATCTCTGGACGACCCGTTCTACACGGATCCACGTCTCCGCCCAGCCCCTGTCCTGAGACCAGAGACTCCTGCAGCGATCCGACGTCCTAAAGCTGCTTTTTTCTACCCGTTGTCACATTGTGGAAGGACCGAAAGAATCCAGGCTGCAGAACGCACTCCGCCCAAAAAGCAGGAAAATAGACATCTCTCTTACAGCGAGATGTTCGTCTGTGAACCAAAGCGGGAACTGTTTTTGACTAGAAATATCATAATATTATGTATGTATTAGCACCAAGTATTTATCATTTTCAGTGAATTATGATGACTAATCTAAATACTCAAAAAGAATTAGAAAATTAAAATGAGTTTAAACACCAGTCTTGTATTTGTGCTTCATCTTTTGTTTGTAAAAATGTGTCTATTTTTCAACTTTAAACCTGGATTAAACTGTCCTTTCATTCCATAGTGAAAACTCTAAAGTTAAATGAAACTAATGTCAGTTTGTCCCTTTTTCATCACTTTCCCAGGTTCTTCTTTGCCTGTTTTTTATTGAACGTAACTCATCAACATCCAGTTTTGACTTTTAGAAACCTGAGATGTGGAGAATTTACAATGAAGTGATGACACATGTTTAATGATGAAGATCCTGGAACTTCCTTCACTTCTTCATATTTAGCTTCATATGCACAGCGCTATATTATATTATTATTCAAGAATAACTTGTGATATTTAGTCTGAATTACTATATATCTTATAGCCAAAAGCCATGGGTCACAGAGGCCAGTTCTGTCCACGTGAGAACAGAAAACACACACTTGTTATTCTGCAAACGTCTTGTTGGACGACCCAAAGGCGTCTTGCGTCTTCCTTCCTGGTCTCCACAGGAAGCAGCTTTAGGTGATGTCATCACAGCTGTCTGTGGGCGGAGCTTCTCGTCACAGACAGTGATGAGGAGGAACAGGACGATGAAGACGTGGTCAGCGATTATCTATGAGATACAGCAGGTGTATGGTTCATCATCTCGTCTCCTCTTCATCATCTCGTCTCCTCTTCATCTGTTCTTCTCATCCTCTCCATCTCTCCTCCTATGTTCATCACTTCTCCTTCTCTTCATCTCTTCTTCCTCCTCTTTTCTTCTCCCCTCCTCTTCCTCCTCTCTATCTTTCCACCCTGTTCATCTCTCCTAATCACCTGTCCTCCTCCTCCTCCTCCTCCTGGGGAAACAACAGACTGTTGCTCCCTGTGTGAAGACAGCGAGAACATGATCTGATGTAGAAGATAAAAAGAAAAGAATAAAGGCTTCAAAATAAAAGCATGCAATGGTGGGAGGAACATAATCTGAGCAGGGCAAGAAAAATGATTCATAATAACACAAAAACATTTTTATGATTACTAATTATGTTGAGTAATATTACTGCTGTTATTACATTGCTGTTGTTTTAATGATTTCTCTTATTTTAAACAAACAAAGCTCTAATCGTTGAGGGAACACATGATGACTAAAGATTGATTAATCGATTAATTGAACAATTGATTGATGGTAATACATTGTTACAAGCCATGAAAGACTGAAATAATCATAACTTCAGAAAATCTGGCGAAAACTAATCCTAATAAATAATGTTCAATAGTAAACAACACGACTAAGTGGAATCAAAATGCCCCCCTATGATCAAAGCTTTTAATTAACCAAATTAGTTAACTATTATTGTGGAAACAAGTTCTACATTGTAATAAAGTCTTGGGAAAACACCCAGAGCGCACATGAAGGTCACGGCCAATCACAGCTCATTTCAGAAAGTGCGGGAAGAGCTTAGCCAATCACAGCTCATTTCAGAAAGTGAGGGGAGGTCTCAGCCAATCACAGCTCATTTCAGAAAGTGTAGGGAAGGGAGGTTGTTCTTTGGGTCTGATGCGTGAGCTCCATGGAAGCTAATAGAAAAGATCGTAATTAAAAAAAATGTTTATCTCCTGGAATGGTGAACTTCTAACTAATTTTTCTGTAATATCTAAATGTGCTGTAACGTGAGTATGTGTTTCGATAGGTTGCTGAGGTGAAATTACCATGGAAACGGGTGATTTATGGCTACCGTCACTAACAGTTTAGCATTACGCTAGCTGTGCTCTAATGGCTGCAGGTATTGTTTTCTCTCTTCTTGTGACATGTTTCTAGCCATTCTGCTTATGAAAACAGTAATTTATAGCGATGATAAACTTGCCTATAGTTTTTTTCTGTTAAATTGTTTTCGTTTTTTTAACGTTTACAAACCTGCGCGTGCTCCAGCAGTTAGAGCGGTAGCGCGGGGCGGGGCTACAGAGGAGAAACAGGAAGGGAGGGGGGAGCGGAGGCAACACTATTAATATAACATTATGTTTAGAATTTAAAGATTCTACATCACTTATTAACGTTATCTTCAATTCTAGCAGTGCAGCATCTCCTCAACGACTTTTTATAGTCATAAAACATCTAGAAGTTAGGTTCGGATCATATTTGGGTTTGTGGTCCAACTCTTGTTACTTTGGTTCTTTGACCTGTTTGGACCGCTCCGGTCCGGGCTTTGATTTTGAAAGTGCAAACCGGATGTGTTGTGCGTGTCTCTGTTGGTCTGACAGCATCTCCGGAGCAGCTGAGTGAGTCTGAGGGAGGAAAAAAAAAGAGAAAAGCTCGCAGTGAAAAACATGGTGAGGGCGCACGACGCGCGGCTCGCTCCAAGCGTCTCCAGCAGCGGATCCGGATCATGCGTCTGTGCGCCGGCGGCGGAGAGACGGACCACAGCGAGATAACTTCAGCGCGCGGAGTTTGTGCCAGACGTGTGTTTCGACCATGCCTTTCTGCAAACGGACGATACTTCCCAAAGATGTGTGCAAGCCCGACAGCGGCCGGAGGCTGCGGGCGGCTGCGCGTCCGCGGCAGGCGGCGGCGGAGATTTTCGGGGACTTGGCGGACGTGTGCGGCTTCAGCCTGGTGTCGGTGCTGCGGCAGCTCTCGGATCTGTCCCGGCACTCCGTGAGCATCCTGGAGGACCTGGAGGGAGAGCTGCTGTCCGTCTGCAGCCGCTCCGGCGCGCTGGAGGGAAGACTGGTCCGCCTGCAGAGACGCGTCGCGGAGCTGCTCAGCAAACCTCCACCGAGAGGTAAGTTACAGGAAATTAAACGCACACACACACACACACACACACACCTGGACTCACTGTTCACACCTGCAGCCGCTCAGCATGGTCCTCACTCCACTGGGGGTCAAATGCATGTGTGATTTCTGCAGGTTTTATCACTAGAGTGCGTCTAAACACTCATGGAGGAGTTTATTATCCACTGGAGAAGAGTGACATTGTAAGGACAGAGGAGTGAGAGGAGAAAGGGAAGAGGAGACGAGTAAGAGAAGATTGAGAGACTTGTCTGTCCTGCTTCAGATGCTGCAGGAAATATCAGAATTTGGCTCCTGAGCACTTTGAAAAGTGTAAAGTCTGATATGAGACTCGAGTTCTCAGCACAGAAAAGTCAATAACTGTCAGAATGATGGAGACAGGTTGTTATCGCTGGTGATTCTTCTCTCTTACTGGTCAAACACGAGACTCCTTCGGGCCACTTCATTTCTTTCTGTGGATTCGGTTGTTGGGCGCACAGGTTTCACAGGATGCTCCTGAAGGCATCACGTGGTGTGTGTGTGTGTGAAGTGGAATGTAAACTCTGTGTAATGGCAGAGATGTCACCATGCTGTTTTGGAGTTTCATTTCTCCTACCAGTCATTTTAACAGATGTTTAATCAGTTTAAAGCATTAATATGTTTCACCATATGATCACTAATTGTTAAAATATCTGCATATTCCGATCCAAACTGTTAATAAGCTCCTACAGCAGGTGGAGCAGGGACTACCACTTTCCCGTAGGAAGCAGGAGAGCATCTGAAACGGGAGGTTTAAAACATGTACCTAGGAGCAAGATTTGTGACATCACAAGTAGACCTGATCCAGTTTGACTTGGACAAGTGTTTCGTGGTGTTTGTTGTATTTGTCTTGTCTGTTGTGTTGCTATGTGAGTAAATTCTGTTGAAATGATTTGAAAACTAGAGATTTCCACAAGCTCTTTATCCCCCCTGGTGGTTTCCAAGCTTTTTTTTTCATCTTAAGAATGTTCCTGTACTTCCAAACAAACTTTATTGACATTCTGGTGTCTCGCTGACAGTCTGATTCTGGCCAGCTGGTTGGGTCGTGGTACAGGTCACCTGTCCTGATCCAGCAGAGTCCTGATCCCACACATCCACAAATCTCACAGTACACAAGAGGCACAAACACCTGTGTAATCCCATAATACTGATTCATGTAATTGGATTAACACCACAACAATCAGATCAATACTATAGCATCAGATCAATACTATAGCAATCAGATCAATACCAGATTAACTACCAATAAAATCAGATCAACACCTAAACAGTCAGATCAGCACCACCAAAATCAATTTAACACCTCAACAATCAGATAATTACTACAACAATCAGAGGTGTCTCAAGGACACGCCCCCTCCTCTACCTGGCAGCCCAGATGCATGATGGGACATCTTGCTGCTTCAACTTATTTCACTGTGGCTGACTTTCTCTTTGCTGACGTTACGGGTCACGATCGAGCAAATGAAGAAGGCGAGTCCACTGAACACGAGTTTACGAGGCTGTCAGTGCGTGTGTGTGTGTGTGTGTGTGTGTGTGTGTGTGTGTGAGAGAGAGAGAGCACATACAGTAAGATAAGAGAAAGTCCCTCTAAACACAGCCCAGATGTAGGGCTAGAAAGAGGAAAAGAGATAAAACAGAGTCTTTAGTTTACTTTATTGAGAGGAACACACTCTGTGTGTGTGTGTGTGTGTATGTGTGTGTGTGTGTGTGTGTGTGTGTTTTTTATAAACTGTGTGGGTTTTTGGCGGCAGTATACTGTATTACTATCACGTGGGCAGAAGAAGCACGTGGCTAAAATAATCAATAGAGCTGCCTTAGTCTCTTTCTCTCTCTCCTCTCATTCCACATTGATCTACATTTTTTACCAAAATAACTAGATATTAGCATCTGTTAGTTAGTTTAGCCACTTTGCTTTAAGATTCCTGTGTACACACATAACCACACACACACACACAATTAATCAAAGGATTCGTGCAATGATCCGTGTCGTAACATGTTTTGGACACACACAATTTTGATTAAAAAATGAGTAGTTTTCCTCCTCAGGCCTCTAAAAGTTCTTCAGCTAAACTGAATTAATGTTGTGTGAGGATTTCTGTCTTTCTGATTTCTGATGAATATTTGGGGTTTTGGACATTTGAAGATGGAATTTTAGAAATTTAAAAGAAATCTTATGTAATTTCTCACATTTTATGGAAAAAACAATAAACCAATGAATTTAGACGATTAAAGGTACAGTGTGTAGTTTCTGTATTAAAGGTACAGTGCGTAGTTTCTGTATTAAAGGTACAGTGCGTAGTTTCTATATTAAAGGTACAGTGTGTAGTTTCTGTATTAAAGGTACAGTGCGTAGTTTCTGTATTAAAGGTACAGTGTGTAGTTTCTGTATTAAAGGTACAGTGTGTAGTTTCTGTATTAAAGGTACAGTGCGTAGTTTCTATATTAAAGGTACAGTGTGTAGTTTCTGTATTAAAGGTACAGTGCGTAGTTTCTGTATTAAAGGTACAGTGCGTAGTTTCTGTATTAAAGGTGCAGTGTGTAGTTTCTGTATTAAAGGTACAGTGCGTAGTTTCTATATTGTAAGTGTTTTTTCTACATTTATTGTTTGGGTTGCACGTGCAACATGGAGGGAGACCTGCTCCTCATGTGCACTGAGCATAAATGTAAACCAACTTTTTTGATTTTGTTGTCATTTTTTTACAAGTTGTGATAAAATGTTTCAGACTTGATCGACGCACACTGAAGGTTTATAATCCACATATAGATAATTCATCACCTGACAGGTGCAGCATATTGAGAGGATTTTTGCACAGATGTGCTCTGGGCTGTCACAATAAGAGGCTCTAAAATGTGGAGTTTTATTGTGAAAAACAGCGTAAAGCTGATCAGGTTAATGACTCTTCTTGTAAAATGTTTGCTCCACGTCTCTCTTCAGTTGCAAGAACAGGAAGTGGAACACGCTGTCAACATGACGATCCCGAGCATCCCAACAATGTCCGAGTCTGTGCATTTAAACAGAAAATGCACACCTGTGTTCCGTAGCTTGTACCTGTCCAGAACCGTGGAGCTCTCTGCTCACGGCGCTGACCTCAGCAAACGGCTTGCCCACCCAGCGTCACACACGCTGCCGCCATCTGCAGCGAAAAACACAGATTCATCCGTGAAAAAAAACCACTTCCCCAATGTGCCACACCGGTCAGAGAGAGGGAATAAGGAGGAGGAAAGGTGATGTGTGAGTAAAATATTCTTACTTTGGTTGAATACTGGTGTGCAGGATGCTACTAAATCTGAAAAGATGGATCTGTAACTCAGCTGCGAGTTAAATAAAATAAAATTAACAAACACTGGGAACAATTTTAGGAAGTGAATTCATCAAACTAAAGCGAATCATACTTTATTGTTTCTATTGTCTTGATTTTCGGACTTTTGATCTGAGACATATAAAGACGTCATGAGCTGTGCAACACGATGACTTTCTGTTTAACATTATCTTTTGGGTTTGGCACAAGACGCTTAAATCATCATATTTGGCTCTTTTACTCTCGACATTTCTTGAATTAATATTGTCACACAACCTTTTAAAGTGGTGAGAAGATCGTGATCGAGCGGTTGGCGTCTCTTCTAACGCTGTAGTTATGATTCATAGTCACGAATCAACAGCGATATTCTGGATCACACACGACATGGAGCTGCAAAATATTCAAATAACAAGAATATGAAGCAAGAAAACAGCAAATTATCTTTGTAAGGAGCTGGAACCATGAAATATTTGTAATTTTTCAGCTAATTCATATGATTCTGTTGGTACACCTGTCAATCAACTCTCCTTCTTTCCCTTTCTAGCAACTTTTCATCTAGTTTTAATCGGTCATTTAATTTTGATTCAGAAGTTTCCAGAATCACTATGGTCAGGTTTGAGTTTGGGAGACTCTGGTAATGTCTGTGATCACATTGCTGGTTTTAAGCTGAACTCCACATTCTTCTTTTCCCTCGCCGACCCCCCCCTCCCCAATAACCCCCCACCTGCCAAACACAGAGCAGTAAAAGTCGGTCAGAGTTGCGTAAGGCCGCGCTGCTGAAACACATGTTCCAGGCCTGATGAGGGGATTTTTTCCACCACGAGCTTGCAAGTGTTTTTTTTTTTCTGGAGTGGTATCTCCTCCTGAGCCGCTGATCCGAGCCCGGTTTCCTCCGGCGGGGCGGAGAGGAAGATCCAGAGGAAGAGGATGTCACAGCTTCGTATCACCAGTGTCTGGAAGCTGTCACTCATAGTGGCTTGAACTCTTGGGGGGGGGGGTCATTTCCTGACAGTTCTCTGGGATGCTGGTCACCCTAAAGGACTATCCCGAGTGTCCGGGTATCTGGGTATCCCAATTATCTGAATATGTGAGTAATCCGGATATACATGTATTACAATTATCTCAGTATCCTGAGTCATCAGAGTTTAGCAGAGGTTAGCAGACATTACCAGAAACTAGTAGAGATTAGTAAAGGTTAGCAGAGATTAGTAGAAAGTGGCAGAGATTATTATAGGTCAGAATAGATTATCAGAAACTAGTACAGATTAGTAAAAGTTAGTAGAGATGAGCAGAAACTAGTAGAGGTTAGTGAAGGTCAGTAAAGGTTAGTAGAGATCCAAGGCTGTCTGGAGGTGGAGGATTTAGTGTTAATCTGGAGGAATTTTCTGTCCTCCGTGGTTTGAGATCATTATTCCTGGTCAGTGAAGTCGCAGCAGATGCTTCTCAGCTGCCGAAGACAGAATGCTGCGACTTTTACCCTTCTACATAAAAACATGTTCATCAAGCGAATGTTTGGGATCTTTTCGTTTTTTCAGCAAAACATCACCTTTCTGTGCAAATCTCTGAAATCGTTCAATCGTTCAGCAAAGATTAAGACATCAAACCAAAATAAAATATCAATATCTACACGTCATCTTGGATGAACCCATCTAACGCCTTAACCCATGCACAGTTTATTATTGCTTGTTATCATTTGTATAACAATATTCATTTTAAACGAATTAATTTCTTAAGTTCATGACCCTCCCCCCTTCTTTCATCCTTTATCTTAACCCTAAGAAACCATCCTTGCTTTGAGCTCTGTTTGTTGTCTCTGATCAGCCGTCCAAAGTCATGGCAGTGGAACCGATAATTGTCATTTCTGTGTGATGAATCACTTTCCCAAATTGTTTTTCCAGTGTTTTTATTATTAATAATTTTCTGTCGATCAATCAGCAAAACTTGGCGGCTGCGTTGAAGCGATGCGGCAGCTGTGTTCCGGTTGTAATCCGCTGAAAAAAGGAGAGGTGTTTGGATGTTTCTAGACATGTGATGTTAACAACTGGTGTGTTTGGAACATAGACTGCAATGGATGTAGCCGTCTTAGTTTCTTTTTTTTTCTTTTTTAGCCAGAAGTGTCTTTCTGTGACCATATTTGGCTGAGAGTGTGGAGCTGAGGGGGGAGCTGTGCCTTGCAGTTTTTTGTAAAATGTTTGGTCCACGTCTCAGCAACTGCGTCGGTAGTTGCAAGAACAGGAAGTGAAACATGCTGTCGTCATGACGATCCAGAGCATCCCACCATGTGTGAGTCTGTGCATTGCCGCCATCTGCAGTGAAAAACAGAGAGTCATCTGTAAAAAAAAATACCCCAAAGTGTCAGATAGAATTAGGAGGAGGAGAATAAAAGTTCCTTACTTTGGTTGAATGCTATACTAATTGAAACAGATTTATTAATACCGGCCCCCCAGATGCTACTAAATCTGAAGAACTGGACCTAGTAAAGGTCAGCAGAGATTAGCATAAACTAGTAGAGATTAGCTAAAATTAGCAGAAAGTAGTAGAGATTAGTTAAGGTTAGCAGAGATTAGCAAAGATTAGTAGAAACTAGTAGAGATTAGTAAAGGTCAGCAGAGATTAACATAAACTAGTAGAGATTAGCTAAGATTAGCAGAAAGTAGTAGAGATTAGTAAAGGTCAGCAGAGATTAGCATAAACTAGTAGAGATTAGCTAAAATTAGCAGAAAGTAGTAGAGATTAGTTAAGGTTAGCAGAGATTAACATAAACTAGTAGAGATTAGCTAAGATTAGCAGAAAGTAGTAGAGATTAGTAAAGGTCAGCAGAGATTAGCATAAACTAGTAGAGATTAGCAAAGATTAGTAGAGATTAGTAAAGATCATTATAAACTGGTAGAGATTAGTAAAGATTAGCATAAACTAGTAGAGATTAGCAAAGATTATTAGAAACTAGTCAGCAGAGATGATCATAAACGAGTAGACTTGCAGACAGCCACAGTTTACCTCTGCTTTAGCGTAGATTGTTTATTGGAGGAGATGCTGTTTCAGTCTTACATCTCTTTCGGTCGTGTGGTTTTGGAGAACAAACACTAATCCTGACACTCATCCATCATAGCTGAAGAAATCCATCATTTCTGATCGGTGAGCAGCTCAGGGACCGAGCACTGAGCTCCACCTCTGAAGACGAGGGTCCAGCAGTAAACAGTCCGACGCGTCCAAGAGGCTGGAGGTTGTCTAAAGGTCGTTCCGCTGAACGTTGTTAATCATAGCCCGAATCACAAGTTCACAGCAGGCGACTCCTGCAGCGTGTTGCATCACCTCGGGAGGTACGGCACGAAACGGCTGCAGCTACACAGCCACAATGACAAACTGAAGGTAAAACTGCTGTCATGGAAGAACTGTTCAAAAAAAAAAAACAATGATACTGGAGCAACTTTTACATCTGGAACATGTATTATATTTATGAGGACAGTGACATGATGTTATAAACATTTGGAAATGACGACGGATGAAGAATGCTGCTTCCCCCTTGATGTGGGAAACGCTGCTGGCATCACGTGGTTGATTTCAAACAGACACTTGTCTTGTTCCTTCGTGTTCACAAAGACCCGAAGACGCGGTATTAGATGCAAAGACGTGGTTGCAAATGTTTGAATGTGTCCAGATCCCTGTTTCTGGAATCCATGCAGATATTTTACGTGAGTGGAAAATATTCAAAATGTTACTGTAGAAGTACAGAAGCGTACTTTGGGTGGACTAATAATACAAATTATCAGAATATAGAGTATAAGTGCTCATAACATAATACAATTTATACAGCAACTTTACACAAAGCATATAACTAACTAAAAATAATGAAATAAAATGACAATTGTAGCAGAATAGTAAAATACTTTATTTTATGTCAAATCTTCATGTGTAAAGTAACTAAAGTTTCATATAAATCTAGTAGAGTAAAAAGTAGAATATACCCCTTGGATGAAATGAAAATACTCAAGTAAGGTACCCCAAAACTGTACTATAACAATACTGGAGTGAGGCAGAGAAAGTAGTGAATTAAATAAAAGAACCAGATTCTCAAATGACTTTATTTTCTGCCTGAAGGCACCTTTAAATGTATTTATTTGTGACTGTGATCACAGCGTGATCAGTGGCAGCAGTGTGATTTTCTTGATAAGTGCATAGAAACACAGTAGTTTGCTGTTAGTTTTCCTTTTTTCTTTTTTGGTCTCGTCCACAAACCAACCAGAGGGAAGCGTAACGAGACGCAGCCCACGTAGGTGACGACAGGACGTTGGTGGGAAACCGAACCTGGCGGATCGGATGTCACTAAGAACGCGAGCTCTGCTCCTCTGGCTCGGGTCGACCAGTGTGTCTTTGGGGTTTCTCTCTGGTTCGTTGGTGGTGATCACTGCCACTGATTTAAATCCTCTTATGAAAATAAAACGAGGAGATGAGAAACAGGCTTTCTCTCCACAGTCCCCCCCCCCCCCCCCCCTCTCTCTTTCCTCCCTCGTTCCCACGGGTGGACGTCAACCTCATGACTCAGGGTCCCTCCCTGCTGGCCCCTCTGTAATTCCCCTTCTCCTCCTTTCTTACTTCTTCTTCTTCTTCTCCCTTTTCTCCTGCAACACTTCTCTGCATGCGTTTGATGAACGCTGACATTGCACAAGGACCCCCCCCCCGAAAAAAACAAACAAAAATCTGTGGTTAGATTACATTTCTGCAGCCACATTCAAAACGATGCATTTAGTGGCGACAAATAATGTGGGACACCTCGGCACTCGGTATTTTCACTGTTTCACTGTTGTCAGAATGCTCACCGGTCTTCCTCCTCCTCCTCCTCCTCCTCGTCCTCTCTGAGTCAGTTTTCAGTGATTTAACATTCAGAAGAAGTGAGTCTCATTTTCAGGTTGTTTTAGTTAAATTATTCATCAAAACAGCGACGACTTCCTGAAATATGAAGGCTTTAAAATATAATGAGATTTAAGCGGGAAACAAATTAAATTTTTTACTACATTCACCTGATGAATCGCCAGTTTTGACGAATGGCAGTTTCACTTCTCAGCCACTAATATGAAGCAACGTTTAGATATTACACAAAGATTCTTGTACCTTTTGATCCAGTCAGATGCATTTGCATATAGGTTTGCACCAAAAGTGAAATAAAATGTGTTAGTGGTAGTAAACTGATGATCTTTGGGTTGTGGACTGTTGGTCTGGACAAAAAAAGACATTTTTAGGTTTAATCTACAGCTTTGGGAAACATTTTACTCCATTTTTAAGCATTAAAACCAGGATGAATGGAATGATGGACTAATGGTGTGAAAACTCTTTCTTTAGGGTTTAGTGTTTCTTTACTTTAAACAAAACCATTGTTGATTTTATACATTTGTGTTTCTTTTGGCACTGCAAGTGTTTTCATTTGGAGATTGTGGGCATGTTTCTTAGTCTTATATGTGTGTGTGTGTGTGTGTGTGTGTGTGTGTGTGTGTGTGTGTGTGCGCATGAATGGTTTTCTGTGCATGTGTGTGTGAGTTTCATTAGTTTCTAGAAGCCAGGATTAGGTAGAGGTGGAGCTTTGGGGCCCGTCGTGTTTTTTGTAGTCAACGTGGTCATTAATTACCAACAGACAGAAGAAATGTGTGTGTGTGTGTGTGTGTGTGTGTGTGTGTGTGTGTGTGTGTGTGTGTGTGTGTGTGTGTGTGTGTGTGCACAAATGATAAAATTAACCCAAAATGCGAAAAAGCTGTTATACTGTTATAAAGTAAGAGCCTTGGACGGGAGTCTTGTCACACATAAACACACACATACACACACACTCACACACACACACACACATGTCTTGCCTCATACAAGCCAAAGGGATAAAACTTTTCTTCCTTCATTTTAATCATTGCTTCCCTTCGCTGCACTTTTTTTTTTTTTTTAGTCTGACGCGTTTCCAAGGCAACCTTTCATCCCATTGTGTGTGTGTGTGTGTGTGTGTGTGTGTTTATGTCGTTGTCCCTCGGTGTCTTTTCTACCTCCCGTCGTCCTGCTGCCAACTCCATGTTGTATTTCTTTTTCTAATATCCGCACCAATATGTCAAATGGCATGGAGACCAAAAGGCCGGTCCAGGCTGCTGTTGCACGCATGCACACACACACACACACACACACACACACACACACACGCACACATGCACACACAGACTTTGCTGAGCATGTAGTCTTAAAGTCGTCCCATGGGGTGCGCTGTCTGGGAATATGAACAAATGTATGGACAGGAATGTGAAAACACACACACACACACACACACACACAGACAGCAAAGGATGGAAAGAGGGAGGAAAACTTGAGGAAATGAGGAGAAGGAATGAGCAAAAAAAGGGAGATGGAGAAAAAGAAGGAGAGGGAAGGGAAGGGGAGAAACAGCGGAAGGATCTAAATGAGGAGAGATAAAGAGATGGTTAGAGTTTCAGCTTGTTGCTTCGTGTAAACTGTCCAAAATGCCAAAAATACATTTTAAATCAGCATAAAAGAAAAGCAGCATATCTTCTTTTTATTTCTTCAGCACTTGAAGGCATAGTACAGCAGATTTATCAACATCTAGCAGAACAGACTTGTCATGAATGAAATATAATATTCATATGTATGTTTTATTAGATTATAATTTGCATTTTTAGGCTGAGATGTTTTTATCTGCATGAGTCTTACTCATGCAGATAGGCCGCCATGTTGCACCAATATGTTCCTACCATAGCAACATGTACAGAGCAGTGAATGAGGCTAAAGATTATTAAGTCATACAAAATATAAATATAATAATTATATAAAAATTAAAGCTGATCAGGTATCCGATAAACTACAGAATGTATTTGAATGTGAAGGATTCTACACACATCACTACTATCACTATATCTGTGTGTGTGTGTCTGTCGTCTCTGTTTACATTCTACTGCCATCATATGAAGTCTGCATCTGCTGCTGTTTGAACATTGTGCCACCATTGACACACACACTCACACACTCACACACACACACACACACACACACACTTTGATTCTGCTTCTTTCTTCCATCTTTACTGCTTTTTTCCACTTTTGTCTTGATTTTCTGTTCCTCCCTCTGCTCATTCCTGTGTGATAGAATCTGCTCTCTGAGAGATAATATAAACACGCTTAGTGTGTGTGTGTGTGTGCAGCAGAAAGCAACGACAGACTGTAAAATGGCACATAAAAAAACTATTAAACTGAAAACTAGGAAACTACAAAACTCTGAACATATAAAACATGAGCAGATATGAGAACATGTCGGTAGCTGAAGAGCAGCGTTCTGCACATGCTCAGTAGATCACCACTCTCCTGGACTCACGCTGGTTATTTCTCTGTTTGGAGACACTGGAGGTTTCTTTTGGATCTTTGTGACCATCCATCAATCTCTCTGTTCCCCACCTTCATTCTTTGGAAATACGTGCACATGTCGACTGTCCATAAAGATGGACACGTGTCGCCACTTCCTGCCGCTCTGCGAAAGCGTAGAGGAGCGATTTGTTAATTAATCAATAAATCTATCGACATAATGAGAGTTTTTTTTTATTATTTAACATATTTTAAAACACCTTAAATTCTCTGTTTCTTCCTTTACTCACTATTTGAAGCTCAACTAAATTTTTTTAGATGTCACTCATTAATGATATATAGAACATTCTGAAAACAGAAATCTGACCTGATATAGACTATTGTTAATAAATAATAATTATTTTTACTATGTTCATCCTTCTCATAATCAAACACATATTAAGGTCTACCTTTCTAGTGAATGAGACTGTTAAATCAAATGATCCTTTTAATGGAAACAGATGTTATCAGAGGAAGCAGCTGGATCTGCTGTGTGTGTTTCAGCTCAACAGTGACATCCTGTGACTGAGAGGAGCTTTTCAAAATAAAGGTCTTAAATGTACAGATTGCTCTGTTGGCTGCTCGGAGCTGTGCGTTGGCGGGGTGGCGAGCTAGTGATGTAACAACAGAACATGCAGTCCTGACACCGAACACATGGACCTGGACTTCCTGCTGGGTGTGTGTGTGTGTGTGTGTGTGTGTGTGTGTGTGTGTGTCCACTACCTGGCAGGAAGGAGGCTGTGTGGTGTGGACACGGTGTGAATAAACAGTAAACATATCAGTGTGTTCACAAACAGACCTGCCCTGTCTCCATGTCTCCATGAAAAACAATATACGCAGTATACATATTATACCTATACATTATATACGCAGTATACATATTATACCTATACATTATATACGCAGTGTACATATTATACTTATACATTATATACGCAGTATACATATTATACCTATACATTATATACGCAGTATACATATTATACCTATACATTATATACACGTTGTCGGGCGGTGGAAGGAGTACTTTGAGGATCTCCTCAATCCCACTGTCACGTCCTCCGAGGAGGAAGCAGAGACTGGGGACCCAGGGGCGGACTCGTCCATCACCCTGGCTGAAGTCACTGAGGTGGTTGGCAAGCTCCTCGGTGGCAAGGCTCCGGGGGTGGATGAGATCCGTCCTGAGTACCTCAAGTCTCTGGATGTTGTGGGACTGTCTTGGCTGACACGTCTCTGCAACATCGCGTGGCGGTCGGGGACAGTACCTGTGGAGTGGCAGACCGGGGTGGTGGTCCCTCTGTATAAGAAGGGGGACCGGAGGGTGTGTTCCAATCACAGGGGAATCACACTCCTCAGCCTTCCCGGTAAGGTCTATTCCAGGGTGCTGGAGAGGAGAATCCGACCGATAGTCGAACCTCGGATTCAGGAGGAGCAGTGTGGTTTTCGTCCCGGTCGTGGAACACTGGACCAGCTCTATACTCTCCATCGGGTCCTCGAGGGCTCATGGGAGTATGCCCAACCAGTCCACATGTGTTTTGTGGATCTGGAGAAGGCATTCGACCGTGTACCTCGTGGTGTCCTTTGGGGGGTGCTCTGGGAGTATGGGGTCCGGGGCTCTTTGCTAAGGGCTGTCCGGTCCCTGTATGACCGGAGCAGGAGCTGTGTTCGCATTGCCGGCAGTAAGTCAGACCTGTTCCCAGTGCATGTTGGACTCCGCCAGGGCTGCCCTTTGTCACCGGTTCTGTTCATTATATTTATGGACAGAATTTCTAGGCGCAGCCAGGGGCCGGAGGGGGCCTGGTTTGGGAACCACAGGATTTCATCTCTGCTGTTTGCAGATGATGTTGTCCTGATGGCTTCTTCGAGCCAGGACCTGCAGCAGGCACTGGGGCGGTTTGCAGCCGAGTGTGAAGCGGCTGGGATGAGAATCAGCTCCTCCAAATCCGAGGCCATGGTTCTCGACCGGAAAAAGGTGGTTTGCTCTCTCCGGGTGGGTGGTGAGTCTCTGCCCCAAGTGGAGGAGTTCAAGTATCTCGGGGTCTTGTTCACGAGTGAGGGAAGGATGGAGCGTGAGATTGACAGGCGGATCGGTGCAGCGTCTGCAGTGATGCGGTCGCTGTATCGGTCCGTTGTGGTGAAGAAGGAGCTGAGCCGGAAGGCGAAGCTCTCGATTTACCGGTCAATCTACGTTCCTACCCTCACCTATGGTCATGAGCTTTGGGTAATGACCGAAAGGACAAGATCGCGTATACAAGTGGCTGAAATGGGCTTCCTCCGCAGAGTGGCCGGGCGCACCCTTAGGGATAGGGTGAGGAGCTCGGTCACACGGGAGGAGCTCGGAGTAGAGCCGCTGCTCCTACACATTGAGAGGAACCAGCTGAGGTGGCTCGGGCATCTGCTCAGGATGCCTCCTGGACGCCTCCCTAGGGAGGTGTTTTGGGCATGTCCCACCGGGAGGAGGCCCCGGGGAAGACCCAGGACACGCTGGAGGGACTATGTCTCTCGGCTGGCCTGGGAACGCCTTGGGGTCCCACCGGAGGAGCTGGAGGACGTGTCCGGGGTGAGGGAAGTCTGGGAGTCCCTGCTTAGACTGCTGCCCCCGCGACCCGGCCCCGGATAAAGCGGAAGACAATGGATGGATGGATGGATGGATTATATACGCAGTATACATATTATACTTATACATTATATACGCAGTATACATATTATACCTATACATTATATACGCAGTATACATATTATACTTATACATTATATACGCAGTATACATATTATACTTATACATCATATACGCAGTATACATATTATACTTATACATCATATACGCAGTATACATATTATACTTATACATCATATACGCAGTATACATATTATACCTATACATTATATACGCAGTCTACATATTATACCTATACATTATATACGCAGTCTACATATTATACCTATACATTATATACGCAGTCTACATATTATACCTATACATTATATACGCAGTATACATATTATACCTATACATTATATACGCAGTATACATATTATACCTATGTCATGTCTCGTCGCAAATGCTAGGTTGTCACTCGTGTTGTCTTGCCCTGCACTTCCTGTCTTATTGTGAAATGACTCTTCCCCCTTGTGTCAGGCACCTTTGCTTCCTGCCCTTGTGTGTTTCCCGCCACGGTGATTGCCTTCCCCTGCCCTGATTGTTTTCACCTGTGCCCTGTTACCTCTCCTATATATTGTCTGTGTCTCTCCTTGTCCTGTGCCAGTTCGTCACGTCCCATGTGTCAGAGCCAGCGCCCAGCTCCAAGTACTACCAGGTTTTGTTCTCGCATGCTGAAGTTCCCAGTCTTGTTTTGTCGGTCTTTTCCTCGTTATTTTTCCTAGTCCTGTGTTCCTCGTTAAGAGTGATTTTTTGTTCGTTCCTCGTGAGAGTGATTTTTCGTTTTCCTCGTTAGAGTGATTTTTTGTTTGTTCCTCGTAAGAGTGATTTTTCGTTTTTCCTCGTTAGAGTGATTTTTTGTT
The DNA here is from genome assembly GCA_036785175.1 of Eupleurogrammus muticus. NCBI lineage: Eukaryota > Metazoa > Chordata > Actinopteri > Scombriformes > Trichiuridae > Eupleurogrammus > Eupleurogrammus muticus. The sequence goes on along the minus strand of JAYKQN010000017.1, from coordinate 18,518,400 downwards.
TGTTCCTCGCAAGAGTGATTTTTTGTTCTCCTCGCAAGAGTGATTTTTGTTTACCTCATGTTGAGTGAGTCTTTTGTACAGAATCGTAATAAAGACTTTTTCTTTTGATCAACCCGTGAAGAGTCGTGCATTTGGGTTCAGCCTCCGGCCCCGCCACGTGTCAACCTATACATTATATACGCAGTATACATATTATACCTATACATTATATACGCAGTATACATATTATACTTATACATTATATACGCAGTATACATATTATACCTATACATTATATACGCAGTGTACATATTATACCTATCCATTATATACGCAGTATACATATTATACTTATACATTATATACGCAGTATACATATTATACTTATTATACATTATATACGCAGTATACATATTATACTTATACATTATATACGCAGTATACATATTATACCTATACATTATATACGCAGTATACATATTATACTTATACATTATATACGCAGTATACATATTATACTTATACATTATATACGCAGTATACATATTATACTTATACATTATATACGCAGTATACATATTATACTTATTATACATTATATACGCAGTATACATATTATACCTATACATTATATACGCAGTATACATATTATACTTATACATTATATACGCAGTATACATATTATACCTATCCATTATATACGCAGTATACATATTATACTTATACATTATATATGCAGTATACATATTATACTTGTTATACATTCTATACGCAGTATAGGTATTATCTTTATACATAATATACGCAGTATACATATTATACTTATTATAATGATTATATAATTATTATGATATAATTATTATTATCATTATGTCATACATCTATAATCCTGCGTGTCTTGTGTTGTTTTTATTGATCCACTGAAATAGATTTATTTCTCTTGTTATGAAAAACATTGATTCTGAGGCTGCGCTGTAAATAGTTTCCTAATAAACAATAAATACAACAACCCCAGATCAATATCCATTCCTTCAGCTTAAAATACTTCTATTGTGATACTCCAGCTGGTTATAGCAGATAACTGACGCTATTGATCAGAGCAATGAAGAGAAACGCTGACGTACAACATGAAACATGAAAATCTATGATGTGTTTGTATAAGCACTGTGTGTGTGTGTGTCTGTGTGTGTGTGTGTGTGTGTGTGTGTGTGTGTGTGGGCAGGGCTGACGCTGCAGAACTCTCTCTATATATATATATATATGGAGAGAGAGAGAGAGAGAGAGAGAGAGAGAGAGAGAATTGAATTTGAATAAAGCTTTATTAAGAAACTACAAAGACCCACTTGCAAAAAATACTTGCATACAAACATAGTGAACAATTAAGAAAGAAAAAAATAGACTGGCTCTAACAAGAGAGAGAGAGACAGAGAGAGAGAGATAGAGAGAGAGAAGGGATGAGAACAGAAAAGTGAGGCAAAAGGACAAACTGGTGGACAGATGAATAGACATCGATAGATAGATAGATAGATAGATAGATAGATAGATAGATAGATAGATAGATAGATAGGAAGGAGTGATGCGTTGGAAGAGGAGGCGATGGACGGGTGAGGAGGAGGATGAGGAGCAGAGCTGCGACTCCCTCAGAGAGCGTTTCTTCAGAGGTACAAGGCTGCTTCTTGATTCTGCTGCATGAATCTGGTGAGAGAGGAAAAGACGGGAAGAAAAACAAAAACACGAGGACGCGACTACAGACGTTTAACCGTTTCATAATTTCTTCTGACAACCTGTAATCAATCAGACTTTGAGTTTAGTTTTCAAGTTGATTTTATAGTAGTAGTGTAGTATTACATAGATGCATCAGTCTCTGTCTATATATATATAAACTTTTCAAAATGCATGAGAATATATTGAGGAAACAGGATTAATGATGCAATCTGTGTTTTCCTGCATGTTCTCGTGTGTGAAAAGACACTGACCCAGTGATTCAGTACAAACCAAGCGTCTCCCAGCATGTGATGCTCCAGCGTGTTTTGTTGTAAAAGTTCCCAGAACGTTCTGGGAAAACGATCTCTAAAAACATTCTCCAAGTGTTTCGTGGTAACGAAATACATTTGTTATATTATTATTTATTTTATGTTCCTGGAATGTTCTCATTTAAGAGTAGGATGAAAACATACTAATGTTTTCTGGTACCATTCGTGTGAATATTTGAACATTTGGCAGAATATTGTTCTATCACAGTTTCTGACGCAACCAGACACTTAAAATACCAGCTATTGAAGGTCATTTTAAAATGTATTTGCATTTCTTACGTTTTTTTCTGTCCTTTGTAGTGCGTGTGTTTGACTTATCCACTAAATAAATTGTTTTTGACATAATCGTTAAAGTTTATTCAGCCTTTAAAAAGTTAAACCTTGCAACAGATGGTGAAGAAGGCGAGACAATCTATCAATCTCTTTTGTTATTTATAGTTGGAGAAAATAAGTCATTTCAAAATAAGATGTTCAACCTAATGGTTTTATATAATGCTTTTAAGTAGTAATTTATCTGAATGATGTGTCATTTATTTAAAGTGCAAACACTAAAGTCTCAGTAGTTTGTTTCCAGATACTTTACTGTTAGGGTTCAATTCATGTGAATTTTAAACATTTTTTAAAAGGCATAAAATAAGATTGAGTTGCCATCGACTGGTTTGGAGAATAACCTAAATGCAATAAAAAAGTGTTGAGAAAGTGGTGGAGAGTTTTACAGCTGTAAGAAAAAACAGAAAGCTTCTCCATCTAACATTTAACTTATCAAACAAACAAAAAAGATGTTTTCTCAATTTTGAGAGATTAAAAACATTTTCTGATTGGTCTCAGTTTATTTATAAGCTGCCTTGACAGGCTCTTACTTATATATTTAGACCCGCTGTAAACTATAAAAAGTTTATCCATGGTTTTTAACGCTGCAACAATAAACCATAATTGTTTTTTTCAGTGTGTAATTACCCTTCACTACCAGCAGGTGGAGACAGAACTCCTCCCCTACACCTTTAATTTACATTTTTGGCAACGTTCGGAGGCCATTTGGCCAAAAAAGGAATCCCAGAGTGAGCTGTGAGGATTTATTTTCTCAGCAGAAGTATTTACAAGAAGGCAAAACAAGAAAAACCTTAAGAAATTGAATCATGAAGAAATTGCAATAAAAAAAGGTTTCTCAAAACAACATGAGGCAATTAAACCTTCCAGATTAAAGAAGATAGCAAAGCAAAGCTCGTAGTTCTCTCCCAGGGGAGCTTCTCCTACAGAGAAAAACCATCATTAATACTTAATCAGTCAACAAACACACACATTCTTTCTCTGACTTAATAATACTGTACCAACTGGGATGTTATTTTGATGACCCTGACCTATAAATACACACATTAAAGCACTTAGCCTATTCCCTCCATGCTAAAGGGATAATTAGGTATTTTCTAGTCCCATTTTTGGAAATCGATGTTCACTGTGCAGGGTGTTTATTCATTTTTTTCACAAAGCTTTTCTACTGGGATTCAAATCTGGCTTCTGTACTTCCACAATATTAAATAAAAATCTGGTAGGAGGGGGATCACCACACAGCTCAATACTGGAGGAATCAGTGAATCGATGTCTCTATGATACATGAGAGAAACCTGGGAAATGGGGCTAGATGTCCAAAAATACTGAAATATCCATTTAAATAAAACCATCCTCACCAAACTCTACTTGCATTTGGAACAGTCCAAATCGACCCCTCCATAAAAGGGTTTGGATTCCCCCCTCTCTTCTGGCTTGGCAGCCAGTATTCCTACAGGGAGGCAGTGCACGAGAGTACAAAGACAACCACATGGTGCTCGGTGCTCGGTGAGCGCAGGAAAGACGTGGATGCCAACGAGCGTCTCACTTTATAGGCTACGAGATGCTGAACGTACGAGTGGAATGTTCAGAGACGTTTAATCAACGAGTATCTGTGAATACTGCAACCAACTCAACTTATATTTGACCATTAATAAATGCTCATGTTAGACCTACCTTTTGTAGGGCAAAACCCTAACTTGATGAGATGAATTTGATCCCTTTTTTTTTGCTAATCATTATTAATTTTTTCCCCAATGAAACACCAAAGTAAGGCCACATGTTGCATTTTAAATTCTCAGGCGTGTATATTTCTCACTCCTGTTTTACTAACTATCTCCATCATCAGCTGATAACGTCACCTATTTACTACAGGAGCCCAGACGACCAATAAAACCCCTCGCTAATGAGCTTGTGATTCACAACTCAACCAGGCGTGAAAAAAGGCTCTGAATCAGAATTGAAAACATGTGCAAGCTAACACGTTTACAAAAAATTGTGCCCATGAGTGGTTAGAATATTAAACATAATACAAATAACAGGTTAGAAGTAAAATAATGCCCATAGAAGGTTAGAATATTTAAAATAATGGCCATAATAGGTGTTACAGTCATCTAGTTTACAGTCGTTTGTTTTACAGTCGTCTGGTTTACAGTCATTTGGTTTACAGTTGTCTGGTTTACAGTCGTCTGGTTTGCAGTTGTTTGTTTTACAGTCGTCTGGTTTACAGTGGTGTAGTTTACAGTCGTTTGTTTTACAGTTGTCTAGTTTACAGTCGTCTTGTTTACAGTGGTGTAGTTTACAGTCGTCTGGTTTACAGACGTCTGGTTTATAGTCGTCTAGTTTACAGTCGTTTGTTTTACGGTCGTCTGGTTTACGGTCGTCTGGTTTACGGTTGTCTAGTTTACAGTCGTCTGGTTTACAGTCGTCTGGTTTACGGTTGTCTAGTTTACAGTCGTCTGGTTTACAGTCGTCTGGTTTACAGTTGTTTGGTTTACAGTCGTCTGGTTTACAGTCGTCTAGTTTACAGTTGTCTGGTTTACAGTCGTTTGGTTTACAGTCGTCTGGTTTACAGTCGTTTGGTTTACAGTTTTCTGGTTTACAGTCGTTTGGTTTACAGTCGTTTGGTTTACAGTCGTCTGGTTTACAGTCGTCTGGTTTACAGTCGTCTGGTTTACAGTTGTTTTTTTTACAGTCGTCTGGTTTACAGTCGTTTGGTTTACAGTTTTCTGGTTTACAGTCGTTTGGTTTACAGTCGTTTGGTTTACAGTCGTCTGGTTTACAGTCGTCTGGTTTACAGTCGTCTGGTTTACAGTTGTTTTTTTTACAGTCGTCTAGTTTACAGTCGTTTGGTTTACAGTCGTTTGGTTTACAGTCGTTTGGTTTACAGTCGTTTGGTTTACAGTCGTTTGGTTTACAGTCGTTTGGTTTACGGTCGTTTGGTTTACGGACGTCTGACTGAGTTTCTTCTTCATTCCCTCAGGCACAAAAATGGATTCTTTCTGTTTCCAGTCATCAGATTTGTCTCATTCCTCAAACTGTCTCTTTGTGCTCATCCCTGTCTGTCAGTTTCTCTCTCTCCTCTGCTCATTTTTCCTCTTTCTGGCTGGTTCTTGTTTCACCTCCCTCCGTCTCTCTCCTCCCTCCCTCCCCTCTTTCCCCTCTCTTCCTCTACCTTTTTCCCTCACTCTCTCCCTCCCTCTCCTGCTCATTCTGCAGATTGTCAAGTGATGACAGAAACCAGTTAGCCATCGACAGGACAGGGACAGGAGGACAGACAGAGTATAGACGAGAGAACAGTGGAGTAGTGGAACAAAGGACAGAAAAGACAAAAGAGAAGATGGGAAAGATGCAAAGAATGAAGAAATATGAACCTGTGCTGCACACCAGAAGTTTAAAAGTTGGTTAATCTGGTGTTTGGGACTTTTAGGACGGACATTTAGGAAGGACACTGAAAAGGAGAGAGACAAAATAAATCGCAATGAATGAAAAAAGACGAACGCTGTTTAATGAGAATAAAAAAGGGAAGAGAGAATGAGAGAGATGAATGGTGAGTGAAAGAGTGGTACTGTAGCACGATGCCCTCTGCGAAGGAATGCGTCATTCATCAGACTCTATTAGTGTGTGTGTGTGTGTGTGTGTGTGTGTGTGTGTGTGTGTGTGTGTGAGACTAATTCTACGAGAATGGATGACAATGACAGACTTGTTTCTTGTTTATGTGCGCTGCCTGACGCTGCAGGTTTTCCTGCAGAAAAGTTTGGCACAGAGTTGACTCGGTGAAGGTCATCAGGGGCTTAATACTCATTTATATTCAAAGCCTCATATTAAAACTTATCCCGTGTTTTATGCGATGTTGTGATGCCACTAACGAGAGGGATTTTTGTAGTTTCACATCTCCACTCTCGCACTTCTCTCATAGCTGAAACAGGTCATGTGTGTTTGCCTCTTTAATACAATTGAGCCTCTCCTCTGATTGGCTGATTTGAATATTTATAAATGGGAAGAGTCAGTTTTGCAAGACAAAGTCTAAGACCCTTTTTTATTATGGAACACATCTGCATCCACCACATGCAGTGTGTATGAATGAGGCTGTAAAAACCTCCAGAGGTTGGTTCAGTTTTTTCTTACAGATGTTGCATCCCCTGCTGGAAGTTTGGTGTAATGCTATAAACAAAAGTTGATCACTACCCCTCAAGTATCCCTCACATCCCATAAGGAGACAACTCTTTAAAAAAACTTTGAGTGAACCAGCTTTTAGAACCTTCAGGTTCACGCTCCTCCACGAGTTCGTCCTGTTTCCTGATGCTTCACTTTGATTGGCTGGTAGAATGCGTCTATGCATTCAGCAGCTGGTTTGTCTTCTTTGTGGTTCTGACGTGGTCCAGAAACATCCTGTAGCACATCTGAAAGGGTCCATCCAGGTCCAGATTACTTTCTGATCGCCCTGCTCCCTCGTGGCCTGACATCAGGTTCCTCATGATCGGCTGGGCTCAGAGGAATGAATTACTGACGTTTCATCATCCCTGTCACCCCCTCCTTCCTTTCTAAATATTTCCTCTCCTCCTCCTTTTCTGGATCATATCTGCTTCCTGAATTCTTGTATTTGTCTTTTCCTGTTCCCCTTCCTTCCTACTGGAGACCGGTTCTGAAGACGTAGACCGCTTTCTGGCGGCCTCGTCTCAGTCTCTGGATTTTAACCCTAACCCTGTCCTGTCTAGACTCAGCAGTAAATATTCTATAATCAGCCTCACATGCTTCTCAGCTCTCCCAAGCTGTCTCACACACACACACACACACACACACATACACACATAGGCAGTCTTGTTTGTGTGTGTGTGTGTGTGTGTGTGTGTGTGTGCGCCTCCTTCCAGCTTCAGCTTTTGATCTAAGTGCCAGTCTATTTCACATGCAAATGATTTGAAGTGGATCTCTTCCCTCGTTCTGTCCAGCTGCAGCGAGAGGCTGATTTTAACTTCTTTAAGTTCTTTACATTCTTTATTTTTCTTTACATGTTTAAACATCTTTTGGTGTTCTTTTCATTCTTTATGTTCTTTTGTTCTTTAAGTTTTTAGAATTCTAAGGTGGTTGGTTTCAGTCTGAACACAGAGGAACAAGTAAAGTCTTGTTTCAGTCTTACAGATAATCAGAAAAGTTTAATAACATTTGTGGATGAAAAGTTAAAACATGTTATAGAGGAGCCTCTGAAAAAAAAATACTGATTCATGTTGGTTTCTGCCTCTAATCAGGTAAAAACATCTGTTTCTTTGGTCCAATTAGTCCAATTTTCAGGAGAATTATCTTCAATCTGATTCAATTTAAACTGTTTTCTTTTAAACCAGATTACATTAGATTATGGTTTTGTGTATTTACACAAATTTATAGAAAAGAATAAGTCACAGACACATAAACTACAACCACACAAACTACAATTATACAACTACAACAAAAGAACCACAACCTACAAGTACAAATACACAACTACAAGTTCAACTACATAACTACACAAGTAAAACTACACAATAATTACTCAACCACTATAACTGCATCAATACAAGTACGACACACTGACCTCGTTAGAAGTTTAGAATTTGCTGCTTTAATCTTAATTTTGTTAAGATTTTGTTAATTCATCACATATATATTAATCTGCAGGTGAAGAACCTGTCAGAAAAGATTTTACACATGAATTCACGTCACATTATAGAGTAGTACAAATACCTCAAAAATGTACATGAGTACAGTATAGTAAAATCTTGTTGCTTTTTCTTTTTATTTCCTGCAGTTCAGATTCATCATCAAAAACATCTTGTTTTATTCTTCTGTCGCTTCAGTAAACACAAACATGTCAAATATAGAATGAATAAATCATAGGTTTTATTGAAGTGAAGGTTTCACTACTTGTCGCGGCCACAGGGTGGCGGCAGAGCTCAGCTAAAGCTGCAGCCTGACACTGTCCTTACTGTGTGTGTGTGTGTGTGTGTGTGTGTGTGTGAGTGCATTTTCTTTTTCCTCCATAACTTATTTACTTCTGACCTCTGCATCACCGTTCTAATCCTCTTCTTCCATCTCTTGAGAAGAGGAGGCTTCCTCTCTCCTCTCTTTGTTCTCTCCTCCTCCTCCTTTCCTGCTCTCAGTGTGTTTTAACTTTCAGAACCGTGTCCTGACTCCTGCAGAATCTGCAGAATGTCAGTGTGATTCTCCCGTGAATCATTAACACAGACTTAAACCAGGTTCATATTGTCCTTTTATTCTGCTGAAGCTTTTTTAATGAACATTATGCACGTCTCCCAGATCAATTACTCTCTGAGACGAACAAAGAGCCCAGAAGCAAAAGAAGAAAGAAACATCCGATCATTGATCTTTAAAGTAGGTTGCAAAAGATCCACATTTTCAGATTAATTAATTTTTGTTTGTAGTTTTTGGTTAAATCAAACTTTTTGTTTCCGTTTGAAGCTGCATCTCTGGCCTGATTGGTTGTTGATGGATCCAGTATTGGACACGGGATGTTTCCTTCCTTCCACTCCTTTTAGGGATTATATTCAGCTGCATGGGCATCATTATCTGCTGTGGGATGAAGACCACAACACACTCAGAGGAGTGTGTGTGTTTAGTGTGAAAGCTGCAGAGTGTGTGTCTGAATCTGGAATGTGTGTGTGTGTGTGTTCACAGGGAGGAGACAGGGAGAAAGATAGAGTTTTTTTTGAGAAGCTCCCAGCAGGAGAGAAATAAAAAAATGTATATAATAAAATAAAAGATATGAATAGAAATGTTGAGAAAAAACCCAGAGGATCATCTGCACTTTTATTCCTGCGTGCACACACTTTTCTATTTTCTTTCTTTGTATCATGTTCTTTAGTTGATTCTACATTTTAATATATTTCATTCTCGTCTTAGTATTTTTACTTAGATTCTGGCGGAGCGTGAATTCCCCAACGGAGATCAATGAAGTGTCAATGTGTTTTATCTAGACATTCAAACTGAGAGAAGAAGAAGGAGAAAAAAACAATATAAGAAAAGGAGAAATAGAAATACGTGTCAAAATAAGAAAGAAATAGATGGTAAATACATTTTAAATAATATAGGAATAAAGTAAGCAAGTAATAAAAAAAGAGAAATAGGATAGTAGGATAAAACCTGAGGAGGAAAGAAAGAATGCACATGAGAGAAAATTAGGAAATAGTACAAAAAGAAGGGATAAGAGAAGTGGGAACAAAATGAGGAAAAATAAGACTTTGAATGTGTTTGGATTAAACGGCTCAAACTTCAGCATAGTTGTGTTCCGCCGACATTACTGAATTACACTTATCAGCCGGGATCATCAGTAACAGCATTAATCCAGCCAGCAGCGAAGAAACAGAGACGTGTTATTCCTCTTTTCCTCTTCCTTTCCTTCCTGTATCCACTTCTAATCTTCATTTCAGTTGTTTTACCTGCTGCTGTGTGTTTTTTAAAGATGGACTATGTACATTACAGGAAATCCATGATGTTTTTTTCTCACATCTAGTGGTGAACTTGTATTTCTGTGTTTGCACCGACATGTGTCAACATGCCTTTTTAATTCTCCTCTATGTGTCATTCTGATGCAGCTTAAGTATGATAGCTTTTAGAATTTTCTAGATATGGAGGTCTGACTAGTACCTGGCAAACAATCAGTCATATCAGTGGCCTATGGAATGAAACCTAGCTTACTACTCCTGCAAGTAGCCCCAGCCCTTCATCCTTGTATTCACTGTTGGTGCAGTGCAGTTCACTACAGATCTGTAGGTGTGTGGTTCAAGTTGTTAATGGACAGCTATGGTTTCCGGTAGGTCAAGTAGGTATTCTAGGTATGCTAGGTACCTCAACCACAAGGGTTACTTATATGGTAAATGGTACCATGGGACTGGTACTGTAGTGGAACCAGCGTAAAACACTAAACTGAGCTAGATCTTCCTAGAGATGTGAAGCTTTTAATCAGCAGAAACCACTTTGAGTTCCAATGAACGGCAGATTCATTCACTGATCAGGCTCAAGCTGATTCGTCTGAAGTCTAGTGGACCAATCAGATTGCTCGGTTGGAGCTACCTGTTGTATGATAAAGACCTTTCCCTTTTTTCGACAGAATGACAGCATCAATTTGCTGCTCTGCCGATAACTCTGTTTTCATGTACAGTATAAGATGAAGAGAAGCTGGGTTCTCTCCCTCCTCCTCGCGAACAAAAACAAGCCGCCTCCCTCCTCCTCTTCATCCGTCTTCATCTCCGTGTTGTTCCTCGCCTCGGGCCACGTCTGAGCCCCTTTCGTATACACAGAAGCTGCTATAATGGCCCGTTAGTTCGTACCCCTCCACCCCCCCGGTTACCACCTCTTCCAACTCTCATCTGTTTCCACTTAAATGCGTCGGATCTCTTTTTTTTCTCCGGTTTCTGTCTCCCTGGAGGAAGGGGAGAGCGGCTTGTTGCTGTCACGCCGAGAGGAGGAGTCACCGGACGCAGAGGTTATGAAACAGCTGGGGGGTTTTCAACGACTTTGTGTGCGACTTAAAGAGAAGTTAAAGGAGGATTGGAGAACAAATTTCTGTTCCTATGTCTCCCCGCTCCCTCCATCACCTCCAGCCTCTGTAAACCCCTCACAGTATTGTCAGGAAATGGTTTCTGCGACAGGAGAAAGACAAGAGGAAGCTTCCGAAATTCAAAATGACTTATTAAACCAGGTGGGGGAATTATTTGACCGCCAGCGCTGTGCAAAGGAAACACAGGAGAGGACAGAGAGGGGATATTGGAAAGACAAAAAAATACAATAAGTGATGCTGTTTCAGTAGTTCTGTTGGTAATTGACTCAGATTCTACTTGTGTAGAAGTAAGAATGTGATGCAGAAACCTGTTCATACAGGTTAGTGGTCTCAGACCTTTTGCATTAGCTGTTTATTAAGATGGAAGAAAACTTTGACAGTGGGTGTGACAACTGTCAATCACAGCTGTCAATCAAATAACAAAACCACTTCCTCTTTAAAAAAAAAGAAGGCATGAAGATCAGGTAAAGGCAACAAGATCTACTTTAAAAGCAACTGAAACACCTCACACTCAAAGGAACATTTCTCTTCTTTGGTTCTTCAGTGAATCATGTACAGACGTTTTACTTCCCCTGAACCTGAGAGGCTGCAGCATCATTACCCTCACTTAGAAAATGATGAACATCGCAGAAGATACCAACCTGCAGATCTTCTGAGTCACATGACGCACATCTCGAATCGGACGGAAAGTTTAGAACATTAAACGTGAGATGATTTGGACCGACTCGCCAGTGGGTGGAGTCGACGTCACGATGTTATACAACAGAGAGAGAAGGGAAGCAGCAGCCGTCCTCCTGCAGACCCTTCGTCCCTGTGGGGAGCAGGAAAAGTCTGGCTTGAGTTAACCATGCAGAAGCAGGAGAGCGACACACACACACACGCTCATACACAGTCGATCCATCACTCCCCTCCCACCCAAACACTCGTCCTCCTCTCCTCCCTTTTTCTCTTCATTTGGTATCTGAAGGGCAAGACTGTGTGTTGTGTACTGTCCTTCTCTTCATGTCTTTGATTCCAAGTGTGGAAGCGCTGAGGCCTTTAAACTGCAATCAGGTATGTGTGTGTGTGTGTGTGTGTGTGTGTGTGTGTGGGTATGTGTTTGGATTAAAAGACTCTCTCTCCCTATGTCTGTGTAACAGTTTACATGAAGTAAAAAGTCGTTTACTTGTTCACCGACTCTACCTTATCAACTACAGAAATAGGTTCTTTTTTTGTATTCTTGTACTAAACCCGTATTTCACTCAAATTCTGCTCACAAATGAGTTTAAATCCATGTTAATGAGCAATAAGATAATCATCTACCTGACAGCATCTAGCTTCATGTCTCTAAAAAGCTTGAATCTAGTTGTAGGTATAGCCAGGTGTGTTGCATGCTGGGATTGCAGATGAGCATAATGTACAGTTGGATAATCCAGATCTGACCTGTGCTACCGCAACAAAGTAGGCTGCAGTAGTGATTCTGAACTCGGATGAAGACACAACAAGTTTACCAACTTATCAGCAGATATGGATAAGAGCAAACGCCGAAAATACGTGCAGGTTTGAAATCAGCCTAAAGCCCTGCCATTAAGAATGAAGTTGGGTAAGGAACTGGGGTATCGTTGGATTGTGGTTGGACTGGGGTTAGACTCTGGTTGGTCTCTGGTTGGACTCTAGCTAGTCTTTGGTTGGTCTCTGGTTGGACTCTGTTTGGTCTCTGGATGGTCTCTGGTTGGTCTCTGGTTGGACTCTGGTTGGTCTCTGGTTGGACTCTGTTTGGTCTCTGGTTGGTCTCTGGTTGGTCTCTGGTTGGTCTCTGGTTGGACTCTGGTTGGACTCTGGTTGGACTCTGGTTGGACTCTGGTTGATTTGTGGTTGGTCTGTGGTTGGACCCTGGTTGGACTCTGGTTGGACTCTGGTTGGACTCTGGTTGATTTGTGGTTGGTCTGTGGTTGGACTCTGGTTGGACTCTGGTCGGACTCTGGTCGGTCTCTGGTTGGACTCTGGTTGGTCTGTGGTTGGACTCTGGTTGGTCTGTGGTTGGACTCTAGCTTGTCTCTGGTTGGTCTCTTGTTGGTCTCTGTTTGGTCTCTTGTTGGTCTCTGTTTCGTCTCTGGTTGGACTCTGGTTGGTCTGTGGTTGGACTCTGGTTGGTCTCTGGTTGGACTCTGGTTGGTCTCTGGTTGGACTCTGTTTGGTCTCTGGTTGGTCTCTGGTTGGTCTCTGGTTGGTCTCTGGTTAGACTCTGTTTGGTCTCAGGTTGGTCTCTGGTTGGTCTCTGGTTGGTCTCTGATTGGACTCTGATTGGACTCTGGTTAGACTCTGGAGAAAATCTTCTCAATGACAAAAATATACAACAAGATAGGACAATGGAGGTTCTGAACAAGGGTCATGCTTCCTGTAACTTGAGTATTGCTTCAGTATCTGTTCCACAAAAGTATAATCCCACAGCTATGTGGTGTTTGCAGTTTTAAAGTCAGGTCCAGCTTTATGTCGTAAATCCCATAGTTGTGTGGCCCCCTCAGCCCTGTGTTCTCTACAGTGATAAAAGTCACAATGACGATGTCACAAAATGCAGTTCAGCCCGCTACTCACAGACAACGTCCCGGGTACAATATTCTTTCACTTTCTGGGATCCTTAAAGGTATTTTGTTGTGTAAAGTGTAGATTTGTGTCCCATCAGTGTGTCCCGCTACCTCCCAAAGAGATTAGGGGGCCAATTTCACAGCCGAGGATTAAGCTTCATCCCTGACTAAACTCATTTTTTTCCACTGATGGAAACCTCCATTGAGACAGAAAATGACTCTCGGGCTGGAAGCGGCGTTTTTGTCTGTAATACCTCCGCCCCTGGCACTCCTTCATGGGTTTGACAATCACTAATTATCCTGCAGCTGTTTCATTATGAAGCTGCAGAAGGGTTCATGACTGCTGAAGTGCTTGTGTCGCCACAAAAGGAGAAAACTTATCTTCTAACTTCGATTTGTGCATGATTAGATATACACACAGAACATGCATATTTAATGAGTTGATTGTTGTTTTCCTAAACGAATACATGGTGTTTTCCGACGGAGTTGAGCGTGGAGCCTCTCCGGGGTCTAACCGCAGCGTGTCCAGCAGTGTTAGGTTATCTGCTCTCTAGGGATTAACCGATTTTCTCTGGTCTGGAGGAATGTGTGAGAAGCCTGAAGGCCCTGGCAGAGTGAGCAGCAGATCAGTACTGCCCAACCCGCCCGAGGAGCCAGCGACTTAACACAGAGGGAGTTTATATTAATGCACATTAATATTCAGGAGAAACCTAAAGCTACTTTGCAGCTGGTCTTATTCTGGGTGCGGCGGATACAGAGAAATTGTTTTTTTTTATAATCTATTTATGCCAGTTATCATAAACTATGTGTTTATTGGTCACGTCATCTATTAAATATCTAGAAGTTCAGACATTTCACAGTATAAGGACAGACATGGTGGTTCCCTTTTTATAAGTTTGCTCTGTTATATCGAAGTTTCAAGCTTCAAGCAAGTCAGAAGTCTAAAATGTATGAACAATTTTCAAACCTAAGAAATTTGTGATTTTAACATGAATTGCGATGTGATTACTGAACGTGGCTTGGTTGCTTGTCAGTGTTCCCTGTCATGAATTGACTATTTATCCGGCTTCTACCAGACTCTGTAGGTTCCTACATCTGTATAGACTCTGTTCTCTCTCCATTAACACGTTTTTACTCACCGGAGGTTGAAACTATTGGATCGGATCAACCAATCATTGATGTTGGGTGCCCATGTTTTTTCCAAATTTAATTATCACCAAAGTTTGTTTTTGTTCCATATTCCATGATGGACTGAACAAACTCAGACTAGCGATGCCTGTGATGTCATGATTCTCAGCCACACTCCCTGTTCTCTGATTCGACAGGTGAAGATTTTTCCAGAGAAGACCCGCAAATATACAGAAAACCCAGAAAGATAGTGAAGAAAAATGAAAATTGATCAGAAATATGTAGGAAGCAGGCGAGCTAGGCTAGAGCTACCTTGGTCTTGGTCTCAAACAGTCTTGGTCTTGTCCTGAGACACTGTGGTCTTGGTCATGATTTGGGCTGGGTTTAGGTGGTCTTGCAACAGTACTGAAGGTTGAAGCTTCTAGCTAGTCAGTCATTAGGTGAGTCAGGAATTTTCTAGTTCTGGGGCAGATAAATAATCCAGAATTAATTCCACATGAGCTTCTTCAGCCCCACTTTCCTTTCCCGGCCCGGTCAGGTTACTCATCGTTCCTGTGGTTTCCCACGCTTGTTCTCATCTGCAATGACGTCGCCGAACAGTGGCGGTGGATCTCTCGGCGATGACTTCATGGGTTGTTGCTGCAGCTGTCCCGTTTGTTGTCTCTGGTGTTTTACAGGCTGACGGCATTCAGAGATTATGTGTACTTTTAAGATCATGGTGGAGCCAGGATTTTTTTTCTTTTTAGCTTTTAACACTGAAGCCAAACTGTTGTTGGCGTTTAGTTTGGAAACCTGTTGAACATTAAAAATATCAAACAAAAAAATCTGCAATCTGTGTTTGGTTGATTTGTTTTACTATTATAATGAAGCTTCTATGAAAATCCAGTTTATTTCTCCTTCTAAATGGCCCAATCTGTAGGGAACTTGCATTTATGGGATGAGCAGCACAGCGGAGTATGTGATTTGTGCTCATCCATCTGACATCCATTCTCCATCTGGCAAACATCTTATTGTCCTGTCGCTATTGACTCCGGATGCTCTAAGTCTATCAGAAACAAGGAGGAAAAGGCATTTTTGGACATATTAGCAAAAAAAAAACAGTTTGAGACTGGTAGTGCTGAGTCTGGTAGTGCTGAGTCTAGTATTGGTGAGTCTGGGAGTAGTGAGTCTGGTAGTGGTGAGTCTGGTATTGGTGAGTCTGGTAGTGCTGAGTCTGGTAGTAGTGGTGAGTCTGGGAATAGTGAGTCTGGTAGTGGTGAGTCTGGGAGTAGTGAGTCTGGTAGTGGTGAGTCTGGGAGTAGTGAGTCTGGTAGTGGTGAGTCTGGGAGTAGTGAGTCTGGTAGTGGTGAGTCTGGGAGTGGTGAGTCTGCTAGTGGTGACTCTGCTAGTAGTGACTCTGCTAGTGGTGACTCTGCTAGTGGTGAGTTTGGTAGTGGTGACTGGTAGTGGTGACTGGTAGTGGTGGGTCCGGTAGTAGTGAGTCTAGTTGTCGTGACTCTGCTAGTGGTGAGTCTGGTAGTGGTGAGTCTGGTAGTGAGCCCACACTTTTCATGCTTCTCAATCGAATTTTTCTTGAATCAGCCAACATGGTTGTGACTGTCACGTCAGCACGTACAGCAAGATGATCCCATAAGTGTTCAGTTGTGTTGAGGTGAGGACTGTTGCATGCTGGTACATCCTCTTTGTCCTTCTGGAGGTGGTCTCTCATAAACCTGCTCTGTCATAGTAATGTTTTTGGATATGGTTTAGAGTTAGGTTGAATCTTCAGCTTTGGGAAACAGTGATCAACATTTTACACCATTTTATGAACCAAACAACCAATTGATAGATTAATAACTATCAGAGAAGTTGAATGAATGAATGAATATTCCTTACAAATGAGGCCATTTTAAAGAGAAATAAACAGGCTCTCCAACTGTATAACAGTTATTACAGCAGAGAAAAAAACAATATGTGCATCTCAGATTTCGTGTTCCGTGTTGGCATTTTGCTTTACTGTTCCTGCTTCTGTGATGGGAGACCTATGATATGCAAAAAAACAATGTTCAACTCTTTTTTTTTAAACCAAATCTAAGGCTTTAAAATATAATAACGTGCCCATTAAAACGCGATTCCTGCATTCCTGTTCGAGGTTTCCTTGCAGAACAGGCGTAAAGATGCTTTTGTGTTATTTTAACGTCTCAAATGGCCTTAACCCTGAAATTATCTGTTCCACCCCAAAGTTTCGGTGACAATGTTCCATGTTTATAATTCGTTTGGAATGAATCTGCTGCTTTGAGGGTTATTCCGTAACAGAATCCCACAGATAAACTACGCGACCCGGTTTGCTGCGAGATCCTGTTTCCACACGCGACCACAGACTTGGCCTCGATGCATCTTGGCAGGAAGTTCTGCACCTCGTATTGTTCTTTGGCTTCCAGTGGAGCCAAATGTTTAACCACCAAACAACAACACTGATTATTATTTGATTAAAGGACTACAGGGTTTGACTGCGGGAGGCAAATGAAATTAAATTGCATAATAGAGCAGAACTAAATACCCGAACATTGCGTGGGTCTAATCCTCTCTCAGAACAACATGTGGAGCGGGAGGAGGGAGGTGGTGTGGTTGTATGTATTTGTGTATAATTTATCATATATCTATGTTTTTTTTGCTTCTATACCAACCATGGCGTTAAAGTGAGGACGTTGCATTGTTATTTCAAGTTCTTAAGACCGCGAATATAGCTAGTTAGTGACAGTTGCAGAACATTGTTCTTGTATTTCTTAGAGTTCAGTGTCATCACACCGAAATTTCAGCCTCATTGGAACTGTTCCCTGATCTCGGTATCAGTTTAAATGAGTGTCTTAAACCTGAAACCATCTATCAGACGATAAAAGCTGATATTAGCCAAATAAAACATGCGCAACATGCAGAACAGCTGCAGTCAGCATTAATTCGGACTGAATCCTGACTCGAGCATATTGGGAACAATCTGTCTGCTCGTCTGCTGCAGCTTTGCGCCAGAACATAGCCGGAGCTCTGGTTGCATAACAGTCTGTGTTATATATGTAGATTGAAAACATGATCGTAATCTATTTTGTCCAACTGACCTCAATCTCATAATAAACTCAAAATCAAATGTGCTGTTGGACCCCCATGTAATGTATATATCAGACAAGCTCCAGGTCAAGATTTCCTCACTGAAAGGGTTTCACCACTCACACTAGTTATTATGTAGAGTTTAGTCATTTCTAAAATATTCATACTCACCCTGAACTGGCTCAGTCTCCAGAGGGAAACATGGAAATTTCTCTCTGTTCCAATTCAATTTAATTTATTTCAAACAGCTTTATTAGAATGTTGTTTTGCCAAAGCTTTATTGAGTTGATTAGAGTTGTTTGTTCTGTTCTGTGTGACAATATAACACACACACCCTGACCACACCTTGAACACACCTGCACGACCAAATTGACTCAGAGTCAAAGCGCCACCTGCTGGGAACAGGACGCAACTGCAACAGGACAAACCTCGTCCGATTCACGTGAAACTTAGTCAGCGCGATCTGCATATGCAGTAGCATGACATGTGATCACTGGACCCCTTGGTCCACCTTATATATATAATGTGTGTGTATATATATATGTATGTATATATATATATATATATTTGCAACCTCTTCATCTCATATTTGCATCCCACATTTTCTTCTTTTTAATTTCTTCATATGTAGAAGAAAAACAGCGGATTTCTTTTCTTGTCACAACTGTGACAAACTGTTACTCCACCTCTCCTTTTTCTCTCACTCCTCCCTGTCTCTCTCTCTCTCTCTGTCTCTCTGTCTCTCTCTCCTCCCTCGTTCTCTCCCTCCACATGACTCTCACGCTCTCCTCGGTCGCACCCGGAATGACTCGGAGTCGACTCGCTGCATCGTCACAAAAAACAAACTTTACTCAGTGTAAACCTGCTGTGACCTGAGTGCAAGGTAACAAACCGTGTGTGTGTGTGTGTGTGTGTGCGTGTGTGTGCAGAACTGTGATATGAAGTGTGTGTGTGTGTAAAGTGATCCTGCTGCAGGCTCTGAGCTTCAATAACTGTCTGCTTATGATAATAATAGTGTGATAATAATTTTTACGGCTTTACGCTTCGTTGGTTTCACTCTGACTGGCTCAGCTGATCCTCGGGTCACCTGCACACAGAGAAAAAGCGATAAAGAACTTTTAGGCTCTTTACGTACATCTGAGGAGGATTTATATGTTTTAAAATCCCAATTCAGTCTAAGATGATGATATTGGGCACATGAAATCACAAGGGTGTTTACCATTTCTGTGACAAACTGCTTAGCTCGCTCAGATAATCAGTTTTTTTTTCTGCACCTCGGGAGATAATATCACCACGGGGTCTATTTAGTTGCCGTTCTGGAGCTCTCTGTTGTCTCAATACTGTTTTCCCAAGGAAGAAAAATATCTGTAATATCTGTAAAAAAAAAAAAAACAGTAAACTTGATTCTGGATCTTTGGTTTAATTTTGAGGCGTTGATGGTTGTAGACGAGTTTCCCTGCAAATGAAGTTGAGTCCTGCTGCTGCTCTGAATAAAACACACACACATTCAAGGCTTTAATGGTTAAAATAAACAATAATATTTAAATAAGGCAGAAATTAGAGAGGTTTAAACACCAATGTGATGTTTACCACATGTAAGGTTTTCGGGGGATTAAACAGGTTTCATCTATTCTCACTTTCACTTTCACGGAATAAACTCAAGTGAGATTTCCAACCTTGTAAGGGCTGAACCACGTCCAATCAGAACAAGGCCAAGCTTCAAATCTGCTATGTTAGAAACACAAAACTGTTTAATTTTCTTGTAAGAATCGCTCGGTTCTGGTCTCATAAACCACAGTTACTTGCAAGTTTGAACAGGACCAGTTACTGCATATCCATGGAGAGTTGTTTGTCTTGTTTTGATCCTGTGTTTCCCTCATTGTGAAAAGGTTGGGCTCGGCCTGCTCTGCATTGTTGGCGTGTTGGTTGAAGGCCGAGCTGTGTTAAGATAAGAAGGACAGTGAATATTCTGCTGCTTCAGGTTTGGACAGTGAGAAGCAGAACATCCAGATCTCTGATCAACCTGGAAGTGGAAACTAACCCGTAAGATATTAACTCAACATCTACTTGAGATCTAACGAAATTATGTTTAGGTTTTAAATTCTCTAATATAGGCCTTTATTATTACTCAAGTGCATCAAGGCCTTTATTTGAACAAGGCTACAATTAGAGACAGGCCTTTATTTCTATTTAGGCAAAATGTACTACTAGTAGGATAAAAATAGTAATAACAATATTTATGTGTCACATGACCAGGCCAGCATCGCTGTGACTTGATATTCTTAGTGCTCTGATGGCTTTCTAATGAGCTTAACAGTCACTTCTGTATAACTTTTATTACTGTTAATATTAAATAGATATACCTGATTTACCTTTACCAACATATTAATGTTCCAGCTAACATTAGAGAATACTGGCCAATATTCCTTTTGTCCTTGTGTCAATATGTCCCTGTGTCAATGCGTCTTTGTGTCTTTGTGTCAACATGTCTTTGTGTCCTTGTGTCAAAGTGTCCTTGTGTCAAAGTGTCCTTGTGTCAAAGTCTCCTTTTCTCAAAGTGTCCTTTTGTCAATGTGTCCTTGTGTCAAAGTGTCCTTTTGTCAATGTGTCCTTGTGTCAATGTGTCCTTGTGTCAATGTGTCCTTGTGTCAAAGTGTCCTTGTGTCAATGTGTCCTTGTGTCAAAGTGTCCTTGTGTCAATGTGTCCTTGTGTCAATGTGTCCTTGTGTCAAAGTGTCCATGTGTCAATGTGTCCTTGTGTCAAAGTGTCCATGTGTCAATGTGTCCTTGTGTCAAAGTGTCCTTGTGTCAAAGTCTCCTTTTCTCAAAGTGTCCTTTTGTCAATGCGTCCTTGTGTCAAAGTGTCCTTTTGTCAATGTGTCCTTGTGTCAAAGTGTCCTTTTGTCAATGTGTCCTTGTGTCAAAGTGTCCTTGTGTCAAAGTGTCCTTGTGTCAAAGTCTCCTTTTCTCAAAGTGTCCTTTTGTCAATGTGTCCTTGTGTCAAAGTGTCCTTTTGTCAATGTGTCCTGGTGTCAAAGTGTCCTTGTTACAAAGTGTCCATGTGTCAATGTGTCCTTGTGTCAAACTGTCCTCTTGTCAATGTGTCCTTGTGTCAAAGTGTCCTTTTGTCAATGTGTCCTGGTGTCAAAGTGTCCTTGTTACAAAGTGTCCATGTGTCAATGTGTCCTTGTGTCAAAGTGTCCTTTTGTCAAAGTCTCCTTGTGTCAATGTGTCCTTGTGTCAAAGTGTCCTTGTGTCAAAGTGTCCATGTGTCAATGTGTCCTTGTGTCAAAGTGTCCTTGTGTCAAAGTCTCCTTTTCTCAAAGTGTCCTTTTGTCAATGTGTCCTTGTGTCAAAGTGTCCTTTTGTCAATGTGTCCTGGTGTCAAAGTGTCCTTGTTACAAAGTGTCCATGTGTCAATGTGTCCTTGTGTCAAACTGTCCTTTTGTCAAACTGTCCTTTTGTCAATGTGTCCTTGTGTCAAAGTGTCCTTTTGTCAATGTGTCCTTGTGTCAAAGTGTCCTTGTGTCAAAGTGTCCATGTGTCAATGTTTCCTTGTGTCAAAGTGTCCTTGTGTCAAAGTCTCCTTTTCTCAAAGTGTCCTTTTGTCAATGTGTCCTTGTGTCAAAGTGTCCTTTTGTCAATGTGTCCTGGTGTCAAAGTGTCCTTGTGTCAAAGTGTCCTTGTGTCAATGTGTCCTTGTGTCAATGTGTCCTTGTGTCAAAGTGTCCATGTGTCAATGTGTCCTTGTGTCAAAGTGTCCATGTGTCAATGTGTCCTTGTGTCAAAGTGTCCTTGTGTCAAAGTCTCCTTTTCTCAAAGTGTCCTTTTGTCAATGCGTCCTTGTGTCAAAGTGTCCTTTTGTCAATGTGTCCTTGTGTCAAAGTGTCCTTTTGTCAATGTGTCCTTGTGTCAAAGTGTCCTTTTGTCAATGTGTCCTCGTGTCAAAGTGTCCTTGTGTCAAAGTGTCCATGTGTCAAAGTCTCCTTTTCTCAAAGTGTCCTTTTGTCAATGTGTCCTTGTGTCAAAGTGTCCATGTGTCAATGTGTCCTTGTGTCAAAGTGTCCATGTGTCAATGTGTCCTTGTGTCCTTGTGTCCTTGTGTCAAAGTGTCCATGTGTCAATGTGTCCTTGTGTCAAAGTGTCCTTTTGTCAAAGTCTCCTTGTGTCAATGTGTCCTTGTGTCAAAGTGTCCATGTGTCAATGTGTCAAAGTGTCCTTGTGTCAAAGTGTCCTTGTGTCAAAGTGTCCATGTGTCAATGTGTCCTTGTGTCAAAGTGTCCTTTTGTCAAAGTCTCCTTGTGTCAATGTGTCCTTGTGTCAAAGTGTCCATGTGTCAATGTGTCAAAGTCTCCTTGTGTCAATGTGTCCTTGTGTCAAAGTGTCCATGTGTCAATGTGTCAAAGTGTCCTTGTGTCAAAGTGTCCATGTGTCAATGTGTCAAAGTGTCCTTGTGTCAAAGTGTCCTTTTGTCAATGTGTCCTTGTGTCGAAGTGTCCTTTTGTCAATGTGTCCTTGTGTCAAAGTGTCCTTGTGTCAAAGTGTCCATGTGTCAAAGTCTCCTTTTCTCAAAGTGTCCTTTTGTCAATGTGTCCTTGTGTCAAAGTGTCCATGTGTCAATGTGTCCTTGTGTCAAAGTGTCCATGTGTCAATGTGTCCTTGTGTCCTTGTGTCAAAGTGTCCATGTGTCAATGTGTCCTTGTGTCAAAGTGTCCTTGTGTCAAAGTGTCCATGTGTCAATGTGTCCTTGTGTCAAAGTGTCCTTTTGTCAAAGTCTCCTTGTGTCAATGTGTCCTTGTGTCAAAGTGTCCATGTGTCAATGTGTCAAAGTGTCCTTGTGTCAAAGTGTCCATGTGTCAATGTGTCCTTGTGTCAAAGTCTCCTTGTGTCAAAGTGTCCTTTTGTCAAAGTGTCCTTTTGTCAAAGTGTCCTTGTGTCGACATGTTCTTTTGTCAGTGTCTTTGTGTGTCAATGTGTCCTTATGCTGATGTTTCCTCATGTCAACGTGTCCTCGTGGTGACATCCTGTTGACTCGTGTCAACTTGTCCTCATGTCAACGTGTCCTCGTGGTGACATCCTGTTGACTCGTGTCAACTTGTCCTCATGTCAACGTGTCCTTGTGGAATGGAAACGTTTGAGGGGCTGAAGTTGGACTCATTCCTACAGTCTGCATCCCGTCGTGTTCTGGATCAGGATTTGATCACTGACACGAGGGACAGGAAACGGGGACCAGAACTAAAAACCAGACTGTTACCAGACTGTCCATAGCAACCACCGTAGCGACGATGCACAGGTGCACAGATCGCGCCTGTTGCAGGTACTTTCTGTGAGATGTTGAGCCGTTGCATGAGAACAAGCGGAAGACTTTCCTCAGATTCCTGTCCTCAGAGCCTCTGGTTCTGGCCACACAGCTTCTCTCCATCCCATCCCTGCCCCTCCCCTTCTGTTTCCTACTCCTCGCTCTACCTCTTTTGCTGCATCCTTCCATCTCCCTCTGGCTCCTGATTGGCTGCTCACTCCCCTGCTCTTTATGAATTGAACAGCAGTGGCTTGCTGTGACTGGCTGGGAGCTAATCAATACAAACCGGTGCTCTCTCTCTCTCTCTCTCTCTCTCTCTCTCTCTCTTTGTCTCTCTCTCTCTCTCGCTCTCCATCACACACACATGTTTTCAGTGAGATGTGTGGTTGCTCACACACACACTTTTTCCTCTCTCTCTCTCTCTCTCACACACACACACACTGACTAACACAGGCTGCTTTGTCAACAGCTCACGTAGCGCGGCGCACTCAGGCGAGCTCACACACACACACACACACACACACACACACACACACACACACACACACACACTTTATCTCTCTCTCTCCCCTGTCACTCTCTCAGCCGCAGTCACACTCTGAGTTTCACACACACACTCCGGGATGCAGCCACTCCAGTGATGCTGTGACGCTCCCGCACACACACACACACACACACACACTTCTCGGGCTGTTCTCGCACATGCTTGAACACACACACGCGATTCTCGTCGTCGTCGTTGTTTGGTCGTTGGGTCGGTCATCAGTGTGTGTGTGTGTGTGTGTGTTGGTGGAATGAGGCGGTGATGTTTTGGGACAGGAAGAATAGTATGGGCAATTCCCAGCGGCGGCCCAAAGGACGGCACAGACCCAAATCTGCAACAGGTACTCTATCTCCTGTCTGTTCGTCATGTCAGCGTTTCGCCCCCTACCTCCGTCCCTCCATCCCTCCATCCCTCCATCCGTTCATTCATCGTTCTGCCTGTAGACCCGTCCATCATTCACACACCTTCACACGCCGTCGTCTGTCCGTCTGATCAGTTCTCATCTATCGCTTTTATGTCTGTTGCAATTCCCGCATCGCAGCGTCCACACGTCCCTGTTTTTACCCCCTTCATCCGCACACACACAGACACACACACACACAATGTAAAAAAACCCTCACTTTAATCGTTTATTATTACAGCCCTGAACTGTATTTTAATGACAGAAATTCTTACTGAATTCCTATGAGATTATTTTATGAACTGTTTTTTTTTTTTTTTTTTATCTCTCTCTTTTTTTTCAGTGCACACATGTTTTAGTCGTTTTCTATTTATCACTCTATCCAGCTAATGGATCTGTTGGTTGGCCATTCGTCCATTCATTCATCCATCCATCTCGAAAACATTCTGGTCTTTTCAGTCTTTTCATCCATTCATTTATCCTTTTTCCTCCTGTACATTCACCAACATGTCCTTCCCGTTTAACTATTGATCCAACCAGCATTTTTTTCTATCCCTGCATCCAAATTTCTGCATATTCTCATCCCTCTTTTCCTCCAAGTCATCCTTCCTCCATGCCGGTCGCTGGGCTCAATGAACTGGGTCAACTGGTCTTTTGCCTCTTGGCGTGTGAATGCATGTGTATGTGTGTGTTTATATGTGCGTATCCTGTCACTGTTGCTGCTGTGCTGAAAGTGTGTGTGTGTGTGTGCAAATATTACTCTGCAGTCTTGCACGTGTGCATGTGTGCCTGTGTGTGTGTGTGTGTGTGTGTGTATGTGTGTGCACTGCCTGTTCTTGCATGGACAGATTACTAGTGGGCTCTTTAATTATCCGTGAGGGTGGGTGAGCGAGGTAGAGATGGTGTGTGAGAGAGAGAGAGAGAGGGAGGAAGCGGAGATGACAGCACTTGTAAATCTGCCCTCTCACTCGCTTCCTTGTCAGAGGATGAAGGAGGAGAAGAGGGTGAGGAGGAGGAAGAAGAGGTGAAGAAGAGGATGAAATGGAGAGAGAGGAGGAGGAGGGCAGTGAGAGGAAGAGGAAGACGATGCGTTAGCAAACACACACGCGATGTGGTTTTGTCATGCTGCAGAGCACACACACACATATACGCTCACACACAAAAATGCGTTTTCCCAGGACACTGTGTGTGTGTGTGTGTGTGTGTGTGTGTGTGCGTGCGCTATGTAAGCTTCAACACAACCCTCTGTCCTGCCCGCTCCCGCTGCTCGCCGCAATAATCACCACAACACGCGTCCCGATGCGTTTGACCTTGACTTCCTCCAGCATCTCCGCCGTCTTCAGGCGGCGAGCGTGTGATTTACTGAGATACAGGTGCGACGCGGTCAGGGACACGAGGTGTAATTGATGCTTGATGGTAGCAGGAGGAGGAGGAGGAGCAGGGAGGCCGATGTCAGCACAGAAACAGCTGAATGAGGAGTAAAGCTGCTGAGACGCTCGCTTCCAACGGACTGGAGGCGGGAAAGTAACAGGAGACGCCTGCTTCACGCCGCCTGGTTCCTAGTTCTATTTTTTTTGGGTTTTACCTCCTTCAGGTTCAGAACCAGCTGAGCTGTTGCTTTAATGTGATGTCACCAGCCTGCTGGACGCTGATTGGCCAGAGATTTACGTCACGGCAACATCGTTAACTAGCAGCATCAGAGCAACACTAGTGATTGATTGTTGATTAGCATTAGGGATGTAATGATCAATTATAATATCCATTCATTTTTTATTCAGGATGTATGGGTGCATTGGATTCATGGATTTAAAATCGATTCCGGAACTTTTTAGTCCAAAATTCAGCCAATTTGACCTGGACACTTGACAGTGCAGATGAAGTTTCCTGGACTGCTGGTGGTTCTTGTAAGCGAGTCGGGTAAAAATTAATTATGGATATACAACAAACAATAATTAGCAGTGAAATTACCTGCTGTACTTTTCCATATAATACAAGCACAGCATTTCTATAGTATGTATGATATATACCAAATAAGTGTTTTAATTTTTATTTTTTTCAAATAATTAATGTGTGTGATTTATACATATGTTGGTTATATGTATCTCAAGTTAAATAAGTGTCATTGAATCCTTGGATCTTAATATCGAACCAGTTCAACCGTGGTTCCTCCATGTAAGTGAGTGGCGCCTAACGTCTTTTTAGTTTTATTACCTTTTAAATCCATGTTGGGTCGTCAGGAATATAAATTGATACCTGGATGTAGTAGATTGATCGATACACCTCTAATTAGCATGGAGGGAACATGGAGCAGGAACACGCCACGAGCTTCACGGTTTTTGTGCCTAAAGCTTTGTTTTCTCTCATGAAGTTTAGTCTCGTGTAGAGTTTGAAAACTGGTGGAAAAATTCTCTTTCCTCAAGCATTTCTTCAACTGCTGCAGCTTGCGGCTTGTTGCTCCTGATCCGAGTTTGTTCCGATCAGCCAACGCAGGCTGTGATTGGTCGACGGATCAATGACACCATCATGGTGTCATATGACAAAGGCCATCTTAAAAGATAATGTGTTTGCTTATTTATTTCTATCCTTCTGCTGTTCCTTCATTCATTTTTCCTTTTAAGCCTTTCTTTTGTCATTCGTTCTTCCTTCATTCATTCTCTCTTTTGCCCCGTCCTCTCACCTTCAGTTTTCATCACCTTTTCCATGTGTCCGGTAGGTTTTTCTCTATGAAGCCTCTGCTGCTATGCAACCGTCGTCGTAGTGATCGACAGTCTCCTCCTTTGTTCCAGCTTTGAGTTCAAAGTATAAAAGAAATATTTCATTTTTTTGTCTCCTATTCTTATTTTTCATTTACTCTTGTGCTAACATGTATGACGGACACACACACACACACACACACACACACACACACACACCGAACCTGTTCATTCATATATTTCACAGCGATGATGTCATTTTCCAGCACAGCAGCAGCAGCAGCAGCAGAAGCCTGCAGCAGGAGAGAGAGCGAGAGAGACAGAGTAAAAAGAGAGAGACAGAGAAAGAGAAAGACTAAGATATGGGCTTACAACACACACACACACACACACACACACACACACACACACACACACACACAGAGGAGGGTGTAGTGGAGCGATGGAGAGATCTGAAGCGAAGATATGAGGAGAGAGAGAGATGATGCAGAGAACCACAGCGAGGTGCTGAACCAGAGAATCTGCTTCTCGGTTCAGGTCCGAGCAGGACTTCCTGTTTCTTTAACCCCGCGTCACGAAGCGCCGCCCCTGTTGCCTAGCAACCTGGACAGCTGCAGTTGCCATTCTGGACAAACATCACCACAAATGTTCACTGTTTATAGTAGTAACTTGTACAATAACTTTACTATGGATATGAATATGAAGTTATCTGATGCTTGAATGGTGTCTGTGGCCCAAAGGTTCTGAATCAATAATTAACGCTTTTTATCTTTCAACCTCATCTTGTGCTAAGAAGCTTTAACTGTTATGGAATAAAGTGAGAGATTTACAGTCCTACAGCTCACAGTTCAGCTCTGAATCTCTGGGTTCAACTTAGTTGAAGTAAGTAAATGAGTAGAGGAGGAATCAACCTGGGCCGCCAGATGCTGTTGCTGTGGCAACCACACAGGTGTTCATGGAGGTCAACTGAATGCTGGTCAGGGAACTGGCAGTGACCAGCAGAACAGCCACGTGTGTGTGTGTATGTGTGGAATCTAGTGTGTTCACGCTGTGTGTAAAAGTGAGTATTAGTGAATATTACTTTACACAATGTGTATATATATATATATATATATATATATATATATATATATATATATATATATATATATATATATATATATATATATATATATATATATATATATATATATATATATATATATATGGTGTATATTAGTTAATATTATAAAAGTGAGTAATAGTTCATATGCTATATAGTTGTGAATGTTAGTGTACGCAGTGAATGGTAGTGATTATTGTAGAGTGAATATAAGTGTACAGTATATAGAATGGAATATTAGCGTATACACACTGTATAATAGAGAATATTAGTGTATACAGTATATAGCAGTGAATGATAAAATATATCTTGTATAGTAGTGGAGATTAGTGTGTATGTTGTATAATAGAGAATATTAGTGTATATGGTGCATAGTAGTGAGTATTAATGTATAGGGTGTATACTAGTAGTGAGTAATGGTGTATAGGGTGTATAGTAGTGAATATTAGTGTATAGGGTGTATAGTAGTAATTAAGTGTGTTTAAGGTGTATAGGGTGTATAGTAGTGATTAGGGTGTATAGTAGTAATAAATGGTGTATAGGGTGTATAGTAGTAATAAAGTGTGTTTAAGGTGTATAGGGTGTATAGTAGTGATTAGGGTGTATAGTAGTAATAAATGGTGTATAGGTTGTATAGTAGGAATAAAGTGTGTTTAAGGTGTATAGGGTGTATAGTAGTGATTAAGGGTGTATAGGGTGTATAGTAGTAATAAATGGTGTATAGGGTGTATAGTAGTGATTAGGGTGTATAGGGTGTATAGTAGTAATAAATGGTGTATAGGGTGTATAGTAGTGATTAAGCGTGTATAGTAGTAATAAATGGTGTATAGGGTGTATAGTAGTGATTAGGGTGTATAGGGTGTATAGTAGTAATGAATGGTGTATAGGGTGTATAGTAGTGATTAGGGTGTATAGGGTGTATAGTAGTAATAAATGGTGTATAGGGTGTATAGTAGTGATTAGGGTGTATAGGGTGTATAGTAGTAATAAATGGTGTATAGGGTGTATAGTAGTGATTAAGGGTGTATAGTAGTAATAAATGGTGTATAGGGTGTATAGTAGTGATTAGGGTGTATAGGGTGTATAGTAGTAATGAATGGTGTATAGAGTGTATAGTAGTGATTAGGGTGTATAGGGTGTGTAGTAGTAATGAATGGTGTATAGGGTGTATAGTAGTAATAAATGGTGTATAGGGTGTATAGTAGTGATTAGGGTGTATAGGGTGTATAGTAGTAATGAATTGTGTATAGGGTGTATAGTAGTAATAAATGGTGTATAGGGTGTATAGTAGTGATTAGGGTGTATAGGGTGTATAGTAGTAATGAATTGTGTATAGGGTGTATAGTAGTAATAAATGGTGTATAGGGTGTATAGTAGTGATTAGGGTGTATAGGGTGTATAGTAGTAATAAATGGTGTATAGGGTGTATAGTAGTGATTAAGGGTGTATAGTAGTAATAAATGGTGTATAGGGTGTATAGTAGTGATTAGGGTGTATAGGGTGTATAGTAGTAATGAATGGTGTATAGAGTGTATAGTAGTGATTAGGGTGTATAGGGTGTGTAGTAGTAATGAATGGTGTATAGGGTGTATAGTAGTAATAAATGGTGTATAGGGTGTATAGTAGTGATTAGGGTGTATAGGGTGTATAGTAGTAATGAATTGTGTATAGGGTGTATAGTAGTAATAAATGGTGTATAGGGTGTATAGTAGTGATTAGGGTGTATAGGGTGTATAGTAGTAATGAATTGTGTATAGGGTGTATAGTAGTAATAAATGGTGTATAGGGTGTATAGTATTGAGTATTAGTGTATAGGGTGTATAGTAGTAATTAAGTGTGTTTAGGGTGTATAGTTGTGATTGAGGATGTACAGAGTGTATAGTAGTGATTAACGGTGTATAGTAGTAATAAATGGTGTATAGGGTGTATAGTAGTGATTAGGGTGTATAGGGTGTATAGTAGTAATGAATGGTGTATAGGGTGTATAGTAGTGATTAGGGTGTATAGGGTGTATAGTAGTAATAAATGGTGTATAGGGTGTATAGTAGTGATTAGGGTGTATAGGGTGTATAGTAGTAATGAATGGTGTATAGGGTGTATAGTAGTGATTAGGGTGTATAGGGTGTATAGTAATAATAAATGGTGTATAGGGTGTTCTGTATTGAGTCTTAGTGTATAGTGAGTACTGTAGTGAACCGGACATCCCAGATCTGGGGGCCAGTCTGGACGGATCCTCCTGGTGAGTGAGCAGCATCTCTGCCGCTGTGGGACTTTAGTGCCTTGCTGGGAGGAAGCTCAGCTGTCGTATTTAAAGGTGCGGGGGCATTAATCTCTCTGTGGTGGACATCTGTGAACTCAGCAGCTTCACACTCTGCCGTGACTTTCACAGATCAGGTATTAATAACTTCAGGTGTTTGTCTGCTGCAGACTGTGCAGGTTTCATCCCGTCTGCTCTTCCTGTTCTGCCGTGTTCACACCGATAAAATTGATTAGTGCTTTTACCGGCTGCTTAAAGGTTGTGAGAAAAGAAATCTGTGACATCACTAAATGGCCTAAAGTTTTTTTTTAGGTATATCACCTCTTTTCAATATAGTTCAACTTCTTTTTTTCTTTTTTTTTTTTTACAATAATAATCATTATTACATTATAATAATTGCATTACATTCAGACCTCTTAATAAAGATATTAACATCCATCCATCCATCCATTGTCTATCCCGCTTATTCCCTTTCGGGGTCGCAGGGGTCTGCTGGAGCCTATCCCAGCGCGTTAAGGCGAGAGGCAGGGATACACCCCAGATGGTCGCCAGCCAATCGTGGGGCACACACACCATTCACACACCATTCACTCTCACACTCACACCTATGGGCAATTTAGAGTTTACCAATTAACCTGAGCATGTTTTTTGTATTGTGGGAGGAAACCGGAGTACCCGGGGAAAACCCACGCAGACACGGGGAGAACATGCAAACTCCACACAGAAAGGCCCCAGACCCAGGCCCAAGGCGGGTCTTGAACCTGCGACCTTCTTGCTGTGAGGCAACAGTGCTAACCACCGCACCACCGTGTCGCCCAGATATTAACATCTTACTTTCTAATTTAATCATGCTCATATATTAAGTTCTAAGTGTGTATGAACCCTCACACGCTCTCATACAGTAATCGTAAACACACATAAACACACAGCGTGCCGGAGCTGTCGATCACTTGTCACCTTTGGTGTTTTCAGGAAGTGAGTGTTGAGCACAGGAAGGAAAAGAGTCAGGCTGCACCGACAATATTCAGAATATGACGGAGGACGCATTCACAATCCAGGTGGAGTTTCACTTCTGAAGACAGAAAAAAATTCACCTCCAGCATCATAGAAAAAAGGCATTTTTAGCACCAATTCCAGATTCAAACAGTGCTTTATTATTTTAACATTAACATCCAGTGTTATGTTTGATGTGAAACGTGTTTCACTTAAGTCAAATGATGTGATTTGCTGAGGCAGGAGCCAGCAGGTCAGCATGTTGAGATAACAGAGACCTGCCAAATGCACGTCGTTCCTCAGCTGCAGCCGTCACTCCACTTCCTCATCTCCGTCCGCTACAGCAAAGTGACAGATTCAAATATGATGAATATATTCACATCACGTTTATTGAGCCACCCTGAGAATTTGACATATTGTTGGGCGAAAAACAAATCCTCACACACAAACATGACAAATTAATATCTATATATATATAAATAGATAGATAGACAGATAGGTGTGATTTTATAACCTTCAAATCCACCTGTGAATGTGTTTGGAGTAAATCTAAGATAAAAAAAAATGTACAAATGATTAATACGAATTGAAAGACATAGGTATTTACAGTGTCTTCAAATTACATTATTAGATATTTATTAGTATTCGACCTTTACCACAGAACACGCTGCTTTAACACACTACAGAAAGTTCATACTGTACTCTGTCTTTTATCTATATATGTAGACGACTCCATCGCTTATGTTGCTGACATATTGGAAAGGGAAAGTGAATTTGTTATTACCTCCGATGTCAGTAAATGGTTTGTATGATACAAAAACCGCTGGTGTGATTTATGTCAGAAAGCAATGGTCTGTTTGTTATGATCTGTGTCAAAAATTGTTAGTATGATGTTGGTATAATTCATGTGAACTGCTGATGTAGATCGGTGGTTGATCAGTGGGTAGAAATTGTGTCGGAAACCTCTGGAATGATACAGAAAATGTTGGTATATCATCTGTCAGAGAACGTTGGTTTGATATAAAAGCGTGGGTGTAATTGTAGGTGTTCTTTCTGTGGAATCGGTGGTTGATGGTTCCACCGTCTCTCTCTCTCTCTTTCTTTCTCTCGCTCATCATTCACCACCCGGCCGATCTCTTAAAAAACAAGCTGCCTAACTCAGCGCAGGGAAGGGGAAGGAGGAGGAGGAGTGTTGGGGAGGAAGAGGAAGAGGGGAATAAAGACCTCCAGGCACCGGCGGCTTCCTCCCTCTCGCTCCCCTCACAGCCTGTGACACAATATGATTCCCCCGCTCGCTCTCCTTCTTTTTCTCTCTTTCCTCTCTCCCTGTCTTTCCCCCTCTCTCGTTCTTATGCGCTGACACTCCTCTCTCCTCCTCCTCCTCCTCCTCCTCTTCTTTACCCTCTCCCCTTCTTTCTTTCACATGTGTGTTTCTGTGGGACACAGACATGGAGTTTCTCTGGTCCAGAGCAGGTAAGAGGCGTTTTGGGAACGTTTTGTTAGTGGGAGCTTTTGGGAAAAAAAAAGAGGAGGAGAGGGAGGATCGGCACGATAAGACGCTCGGGAATGTTACACTTGCCAGTAACGTGTTAACTGCGTGTTAACGTGTTTTTTGCTGAGCCGTGTTCTCTGGTGCTTTGAGGCACATTTGGTGCAAAAACTTTTTTTGTTTTTGTTGAACGTGCAGCATCTTTCCCTATACAGTAGCTGCTGTGTGTTTGTTTTTTAATGTGCACATATTAATAAATTGCTTGTGTGTTTACCTTTTATAGATAAAAATTTAAATTATACACAAAAATATGAATTAAATAAAAAAAAATACGATGATAGTCAATATAGTAGTGTGGTGTCATATTTCAATTAATGTGGTTGCAATTCAATATATTGATGCAATTATGAACCTGACTTGTTTATTCTTGTTTTTATGCTTTTTTTAGACAAATCAAAAAAATATAAATCTGTTTCATTGGTTTATATATTGGTTTATATATATATATATATATATATATATATATATATATGCATATGGTTTTATAACCTTAAAATCCATCCAAAAGAGCATTTGGAGTGAATCTAACGTCCATGTCCTGACCGGTGACTCTGGGAGAATTTGATTGGACCATTGAAAAGTGGGCGTGTGCATATACGTGTGTATGTGTGTGTGTGTGTGTGTGTGTGTGTGAAAGGCTCTTTATTTGTTCCATAAGAACTTTCGCACTCTGTCCGTCTTTTTCACTCTCAAAACATCTTCGCACGTGTCTGTTAAAGAGGCACAAGGTCAGCTGAGGTCATCAGTGTGTGTGTGTTTTGGTTCATGACACACACACACACACACACACACACACACACACACACACACACACACACACACACACACACACACACACACACACACTGGTTTGTCTGTATTGCTGAGTGTGCGTTTGGATCCTCTGCGTGGTCAGAGTGGTTT
>JAYKQN010000017.1:18480000-18482500 GCA_036785175.1 Eupleurogrammus muticus | reverse complement strand
AGATTTGAGTCACTTTGATTGTGACGCTTAGGAGAGTAAACTCACTGTACTGAAAACACACACACACACACACACACACACACACCTCCTCATAACATTATGTCAGTGATTCTCATTTATTTTCTGTCGCCCCCTCATGGAAGAAGAAAACATCACGCGACTATAAATAGAATCATCTGTCTATAAATTGTTATAAGTACCTCTGCAAACACTTTGTCCTTATTAATGTATAAGAGAATAAAAAAGAAATAAATATGGACCAACTTACAACAAAGAATAGCTTTATTAACTAACAGAAAAGATTTAAAGTGATTCTGAAATTAAAAAACAAAATGAAATCCTTAAACATTTTCTGACTGACCATGTCAAACCATATGATACTAAAAATAAAACTACATAAAATGGTCTTATCAGTGATTGTGGTGTAATGTCTTTAATGTCTTTGTCTCCAACATTTCAGACTCAGTAACACACCGGTCTTTCACAGTGAACCAAGCGCTACAGACGCTTCGTCATATTTCCTCGTCTTAGCTTTGGGAGACTTTCGTTTGTCTCTTTATCTCCGTCTCTCTCCGCCTGTCTTCTCATCCCTGTTAAATATGTTTTCATGGTGTCACTTGGTGTCTACACTTCATACTCATACTCTGTGCTGTATGCTCCCTGTGAACACTCTGCTGCCCCCTAATGGAGTGGAGGTGCAATTGCACTTTATTCTAGGACAGTAAATAAAAAAGCATGTTCCTCGAGGTCAAACGTGCGCACTGACATATGTGTATATGTGTAATGAAGGAAGATATGAGGGAGAGAGGAGAAGAAAGTGATTCAGAGAACTGACAGAGGATATAAATCACAGCAGACAGCAGGTCCCTGACCTTCTGAGAAAATGTGAGTATTGATTCAGGAAGTGTGATTGTATTCGTGGAAGCTGCTTCAGATGTCAGACACACTTTTTTTTTCCTCCCCTCCGCCCACAATAAAACTGACTCAAAATGTTTTCTCGTGGCATCAAGCTGGAGACATAAATCTCCACTTTATCCCCCCCTCAAACAGCGACTATTTTCAGCTGCGTGTTCACACACAAGCGGCGCTGTCGTGACAGTTTGTCCCGGAATGAACCGAACAGAAATGAAGGAACACGTGGAGGGTGCAACGCTGTCACTCACTATAAAAAACAGAAAAAAAGCTGATACAGTGAGAGTTATTCATATGTTACATGAGAAAACCTCAGCTGAGTATTTTTATCTGTAGTAAAACCCAATGTTGAATTATGAAAATAGTTTAATATATTATCAGTAGTAGCTTCAACTAACCACTATTTAGAGATTTCATTTATATTTGACTTGTTTGTAGGATTATTTAATTGGCTCCTTTATAATATAATAATGTAGTATAATAGACTTTCCATCTGTAGTAAAATGTCAATATTCTAACTCTATTTGCTGTGTAGCAGCAACATAAATTGATTCTGACTCCTCTGTAGTCACCTCACATATTATAGATTTATTGTGATCCGCAGATTGTGGAGATATTCCACATTTATGATCATTTAAAGCAGGAAAACTGAAAAAACGGGCCTGTAAATAGCCGTCGACGGCATCACAGCGGCTTCATGGTGGATTATTGTGCCTGTTAGTGTGAGGACGGCTGGTAAAGGGGGTTTCAAGCAGATCAGACATCATAAACATTCAATGCAACGTCAGAAACATGACGCCTCTGTGAAATGATCAGACGTCCACGTTATTTCTCAGAGAAACAGCGGCAGCTTAATGACTAATGAACCAAACGAGAAATAATATAAATGTAATATAAAGACGTAGCAACCCAGTGCAGGGGGTCTGTGCAGAAGGATGGTGTTGTCCAGCTGGTCCTGCAGGGGGCAGCACTGAGCTGTGGACCCATCACACACTGCTGCTGCTGCTGCTGCTGCTGGACTCCTCACAATGAGGATTCCTACCAGATCCTCATGTTACCACCATCATCAGGCCCTGACCAGGGGGCGGAGCTTGAATTAATTACAACAGATTTGATTGGATGAACAGATGAGTCAAACATTAAAAAAACTGAGTCACAGGAAGAGGACAAAATAGGAATAATTGTCCTTTTGATGTAAAAATATAGAAAAACATAAACATAATTTAATGAAAACAGGGGAAATTTGAACTTTGAACTTATTTCTCTTATATATATATATTATTTCTAATTATCCTTTCTGTTCTTTCTATTCTTTCACATTTACTATTTTTTTCTTTCCTAACTATTCTTGCTATCGTTTTTCTTTCTATGAGTTCTATCCTTTCTATTTCTATTCTTTCTACTATTTTTTTCCTTTCTAGTCTTTTTATTTCTTTTTCCTTTTTTCCTTTCTATTCTTTCACATTTACCTATTCTTTCTTTCTTTCCTTTCTTTTCTTTCTATGAGTTCTATCCTTTCTATTTCTATTCTTTCCTTCCTTTCTAGTCTTTCTATTCTTTCTACTATTTTTTAACTTTCTATTCTTTC